>JAODAL010061124.1:0-20511 GCA_025379985.1 Phyllomedusa bahiana | reverse complement strand
TCCCCCCCCCCCCCGCCCAAGAGGAACAGATCCACCATCCCCCCGCCCCCCCGAGGCAACAGATCCACCATCCCCCCCCCCGCCCCACAGAGGCAACAGATCCCCCCCCCCCCCCCCACCCCACAGAGGCAACAGATCCACCATCCCCCCCGCCCCACAGAGGCAACATATCCACCCTCCCCCCCGCCCCACAGAGGCAACAGATCCACCATCCCCCCGCCCCACAGAGGCAACAGATCCACCATCCCCCCGCCCCGCCCCAAAAAAAACAGACCCCCCCCCCCCCACCAAGAGGAAAACAGACCCACTCCCCCCCCCCCCCGCCCCACAGACAACAGATCCCCCCACCCCCCCCGCCCCCAGAGGCAACAGACCCCACCTCCCCCCCCCCCCCCCCCCAAGAGGCAAAACACCCACCACACCCCCCCCCCCCCACAGGGGCAACGATCCCCACCCCCCCCCCCCCCCAAAGGGGCCCAACGACCCCTCCCCCCACCCAGGAGGCAACAGAAATCCCCCCCCCCCCCCCCCACGAGGAAAACAGATCCCCCATTCCCCCCCCCCCCCCCACAAGGAAAAGATCCCCCATCCCCCCCCCCCCCCCACAAGGCAAAGACCACATCCCCCCCCCCCCACAGAGGCAACAAAATCCATCCCCCCCCCTGGAAACAGATCCCCCATCCCCCCCCCCAAGAAAACAGATCCCCCACCCCCCCCCCCCACAGAGCAAAGATCCACCCCCCCCGCCCCCAGGGCAACAGTCCAAACCCCCCCCCGCCCCAATACAAAATCCACCACCCCCCCCCCCCCCAAGAGGCAACCGACCCACACCCCCCCCCCCCAAGGCAACAAATCCCCCCCCCCCCAAGGGGAAAAACGATCCCCCCATCCCCCCCCCCCACAAGGAACGATCCCCCCACCCCCCCCCCCCACAAGAGGAACAATCCCCCACCCCCCCCCCCAAGAGGCAAAACCCCCATCCCCCCCCCCCCCCAAGAGGAAAAGATCCAATCCCCCCCCCCGGGGCCCCAACCCCCCCGAAGGGCAAAAAACCCACCTCCCCCCCCCCCCCCCAAGAGAACAATCCCCCTTCCCCCCCGCCCCACAGGGCAACGATACATCCCCCCCCCCCCCAAGGCAACGATCACCCCCCCCCCCCCCCCGCCCCACAGAGGCAAAAGAACCACCTTCCCCCCCCCCCCCCCCCCCCCCCGCCCCCAAGGCAACAGATCCACCATCCCCCCCCCCCCCACAGAGGCAACAGATCCACCCCCCCCCGCCCCACAGTGGCAACAGATCCACCATCCCCCCGCCCCCGGGGGCAACAGATCCACCATCCCTCCGCCCCCGGGGGCAACAGATCCACCATCCCCCCCCCCACAGAGGCAACGACCACCCCCCCCCCCCGCCCAAGGGGCAAAGACCACCACCCCCCCCCCCCAAGAGGCAAAAGACCAATCCCCCCCCCGGGGAAAACAGATCCACCTCCCCCCCCCCCCCCACAGGGGCACAAGGCCCCCCCCCCCCCCGCCCCACAGGGGCAACAGCTCCACCATCCCCCCCCCCCCCCCCGGGGGGGAGGCAACAGATCCCCCACCCCCCCCCCCACGGGGGAACGATCCCCATCCCCCCCCCCCGGGGGAAAACAAACCCACATCCCCCCGCCCCCGAGAAAAGATCCCCCACCCCCCCGACGGGCAACAAACCCCACCACCCCCCCCCCCCCACGGGAAAACAGACCCACCACCCCCCCCCCGCCCAAGAGGAACAGATCCCCCATTCCCCCCCCCCAAGAGGGAACAGGTCCCCCCCACCCCCCCCGCCCCAAAAAGGCAACAGAGCCACCATCCCCCCCCCCCCCACGAGGCAAAATCCCCCTCCCCCCCCCCCCCCCACAGGGGCAAAACCCACCATCCCCCCCCCCCCACAGAGGCAAAAAACCCCCAACCCACCCCCCCCCGCCCCCCGAGGCAACGAAAACCTCCCCCCCCCCCCGCCCACGGGGAACAAAAACCCCCCCCCCCCCCCCCCCAGGGGCAACAGATCCACCATCCCCCCCCCCCCCCCCACAGAGGCAACAGATCCACCATCCCCCCCCCCACCCCACAATGGGCATTACAGGCATCCGCCATTCTACCCCGCCGTCCCGAGGCAACAGGATCCGCCAATCCCCCCCAACCAACCCTAAGCCTGCGCCCCACAGAGGCACACATATTCCGACACTAACACCCGCCGCACCGCACACAGAGCTAGAGCAACAGGATCCCATCAACCCCCCACCCCCTCACTAACCCACACACAAGGCAACAGATCCACCATCCCACCCTTCCGCACCCACAGAGGACAACAGATCCCACGTCCCGCACCGCCCCACAGTAGGCAACAACCCACCACCCCCACGCACCCACAAGAGGGCAATAAACAGATCCAACCATACACTCCACCCGGCCACTCACAGAGCAAACTACGGATCCAAACAACCTCCAGCCTCGCACCAACGGCACACAGAACCACCATCCCCACTCTCACCCCAACCCAGCCTCGCCCCACAGAAGGCAACAGATCCCCCATCCCCCCAGGCCCACAGTAGGGCAACAGATCCCTCTACCATCCCCCCCCACAGCACACACAGAGCAAACAGAAGGCCACCATCCGCCCCACCCGCATCAGAGGCACACAGAGCCACAATCCCTCCCCCGCACCGCCCCCACAGAGAGCAACATATCACCATCCCCCCCACGACCCCCCATGCCACCATCAGGGGCAACAGATCCACCCCCCCCCCCCGCCCCACAGAGGCAACAGATCCACCATCCCCCCCCGCCCCACAGAGGCAACAGATCCACCATCCCCCCCGCCCCACAGAGGCAACAGATCCACCATCCCCCCCGCGCGCACAGAGGCAAAACCAATCCAGAGATCATGATCCCCCCCACCCGCACCCACAGAACAGGCGACAGAGTGCCGCCAATCCACCTACCCCCCACCACAAGAGGCAAAAACAGATCCACCATCCCCCCGCCCCACAGAGGCAACAGATCCACAACCATCCCCCCACCCGCACGCCACTAGAGTGCACAAGGCAACCACCATCCCCCCAACCTCCCCTCCCCCGCCAACACAGAAGCAACACAGATCCACCGCACCAACCCCACTACAGGCACCCACAAGAGGCAACAGATCCACACATCCCCCGCGACCCACAAGAGGCAACGATATCCACCTTCCCCCCCCCCCTTCCACAGAGCAACAGATCCACACCACTTTCTCCACCCGCCCCACCGAGCAACAGAGCCACCATAACCCACCCGCACCCACAAGAGGCAACAAGCCGCTCACATCCCCCGCCCACAAGGCACACAGATCCACCATCCCCCCGCCCCACAGAGGCAAACAGGATCGACACTCATTTCCACCGACCCACACGCCTCCACGAGTATGAGACAACAGTAGACCACATACGCCGCCGACACCCACAAGAGGCAACAGAGCCACATCCCCATCCCCCCCCCGCCCCCACGAGGCAAACAGATCCAGCCAAATCAATTCCTCCCCCCCGCCCCACAGAAGGCAAACTAGATACCACCACCAACCCTCCCGCCTCACCGACCCAGAGGCAACAGATTCCACACGCAGCCCCCCGCCCCACATAGGCAACAGATCCACCATCCCCCCCCCCGCCCCACAGAGGCAACAGATCCACCATCCCCCCCCCCCCACAGAGGCAAAACGTGATCCTACCATCACCTCGCGCCCACAGCAGACAAATACGAGATCTCACCCATCCCCTATCCCCCACCCCGGCCCCACAGAGGCAACAGATACGCACCTATCCCCCCCCCCGCCACATCGAGGCAACAGATCCTCAACCCCCCTCCCTTCCCCGCCCCACAAGAGGTCAACAGAAATCCACATCTCCCCATTATGAGGCGCGTCCTCGCGCACCCACAGAAGTCAACAGATCCACCATCCCCGAACCGCCCCATGGGGGGGGGGGGGGGGGGGGGGGAGGGGGGGGGGTGACGCATCAGATCACCATCCCCACCCTGCACCCACGAGTGTCAACAGATCCACATCCCGCCCCGAGCTACCCACCAGAGGCAAACAAGATCAACCATGCGACTTGCCCACCCCGCCCCACAGAGGAGACAATCGATCCACCATCCAGATCCAACTACAGACTTTATCAACACCTCGCAAACCGCCCCACAAAGGCGCAAACGAGAGCCCCAACCATCTCGAATCCGGCACCACCACAGAGGCAAACAGATAGCCCATACCCTCCTCCCAAAAACCTCCCCGCAACTCACTACGCCCTCAACATGAGGCAACAGACCACACATCCCCCCCCCGCCTCAGCAGAAGGCAACAGATCCAGCCATCCGCCCCACGGCACCACGAGGAGGCGGAACCAGACATCTCCACATCCCTCGCGCCCACAAGGCAACAGAGCCACCATCCCCCCCCCCCTCCGCCCACAGAGGCAAACAGCATCCAACCCCACACCTCCCAGCCCACAGAGCGAACATATGCATACCATCCCTCCTCCCCCGACGCAACCCCCACAGTTAGAGCAAACAGATCCAACCAGATCCCCTCCCATCCCTCAAGCTAGAAGAGCAACAGATCCACCATCTCCACACGCCCCTCAAAAGAGGCCACAGATCACAACCATAGCCCCCCGCCCCATCATAGGCAACAGATCCACTCCTCAGCCGCCGCACAAAGTAGGCAACAAGATCCCGCATCGCCCAACCCCAACTCCCAGCCCCACAGAGAGCAACAGATGCCACCATACCCCCCATCCCCGCGCAACCCACTAGAGACAGACATATCCACCATTCCCCCCCCCGCCCCATCAGAGGCCTACCACAGATCCACCATCAACCCCACGCGCACCACAGAGGCAGAAGAACAATCTCCATCCCACCGCACCTGCACAGAGGCTAACAGAATCCTCCATCGCCCCCCGCATCCCACAGAGGCAACAGATCCACCATCCCCCCGCCCCACAGAGGCAACAGATCCACCATCCCCCACCCGCCCCACAGAGGCAACAGAGCCACCATGACCCCACCCTCGCCCCACAAGATGGCAACAGATACCCCATCCATCCGCCAACCCTAACCGCCCGAGACCCCACATGCGTAGCTACACGATCTCACCATCCCCCCCGCCCCCACCAAGGCAAACAGGTTCCCACCATCCACTCACCAAATCAAACGCCCTCCCTCCCCGGATGGGCAACAGACCGACCATCACATCCTCCCCACTCCCAGGGGGGCAACCAGATCCACCAATACCCCCCCCCGCCGCCATTTTGACAGACGCAACAGATCCACCCTCCCCCCTCCCCCGCCCCACAAGGCAAGCAGATCCACTCCATCACCCACCACATCCGCCCACACAGAATTGGCACTACAGTATCCACCATCAGCCCACCCCCCCCGCCCACAGGAGGCAACAGAATCCACCATAACCCCCCGCCTCTCACAGAGCGCAACGGACGATCACCAGGTCCACCATACTTTTATGGACGACTCGACAGAGCGCAGAAAGATCCACCATACCGTCCTCGCCCCACACAGAGGCCAACAGATCCATCCATCCCCACGCCGCCCACAGAGGCAACCCACGCATAGACTACACTCCCCCCTCACCGACCCACTGAGGTGCAGAACATGTATCCTCCTTACTACACCACTGACAAACAGACTAAAATGTGGACTTATGTGTATACCTACCCCACCTAAAATACGACTCCCCCATATT
Organism: Phyllomedusa bahiana; assembly: GCA_025379985.1. Lineage (NCBI taxonomy): Eukaryota > Metazoa > Chordata > Amphibia > Anura > Hylidae > Phyllomedusa > Phyllomedusa bahiana. The sequence goes on along the minus strand of JAODAL010061124.1, from coordinate 14,739 downwards.
CCGCTAGCTACGTTCAAAGCATATAATCAACAGGAGACCATGAGCAACAGATCTCACCATACCTCCCACAAGCCCCCAAACCAGAGCGCATACATAGACTCACCAAATGAAAAAGTGGGCGGCGGGGGGGGGGGGACGGGTCGGGCGCGGGGGACACAGCCCAGGGCGCGCGAGCGTTACCTTGAACATTAGCCACCCATGCTCAACGCCCCACCCCCACAGAGGTCAAGCTAGATCCACCATAACCACCCCATTCGCCCCACAGAGGCTACAGATCCAATCCTTCCCCCACCGCCCCCCCACCTAGAGGCACCACAGGAACTCCATCCTAGCCCTACCCCACGACCACTCCAGACCCGAAGAAACAAAGGCATACTACCACAGATCCCATCTACCTCTTATCCAGACGCACCCCTCCTCCCACCACAGCGGCAACACATCCACACACCACCCCCCCCCACAGAGTGGCAGACAGATCCACGCATCTAAACAACTCCCTATCATCCCAAGTCACAAAGCACCGCCCCATTACAGCAGGCAACAGATTGACATCCACCCGATACATCAACCCCCAATGACTTCACCCTTGAACAAAAGGTAAACACACGCTCCCCACAGAGTGCAAACAATTCACAACGCATCTCCCCGGTCCCCACAGTAAGGCAAACACTAGTATTCCCTCACCATTCCCCCTCCCCCCCTACAACCGAACGCGCCCACCAAGAGGCTAGACACGACACTCACCATCCCACCCCACCCCCCCGCCCCACAAGAACGGCACCTCCCTATCAGATCCCATCCAATCAAGCTTTCAGTCACGGACCCACAATTCAACGCCAAATAAACGGCTTTGAATTCCGACTTAAACATGAGAGTCAAACAAAAGATTCCACACATTTCCGGGCCCAACCACCTTAAAATATTTACAATACACATCATTACCAAACTGGCGCCCGCACAGCATGAAACAGAATTCCACACCAACCCATCCCCCGGCGCGTCCACACGAGGAGGCAACAGATCCACACATACCATCCGACCGCCCGCATTGTACGTAACCTCAGAGGCACTGACTCCCCTTCCCCACCCCCCCATACCCGTCACTCCGCCACAGAGGCAACAGATACACCATTGCGTACCACACGCGTAACCTGACCATTTGCCTGACCATGTCTGCCGACCCCCCAAGCTATAGTTATGTTTTCACCCTAGAAAACGGCCTCCCATCACCAATCCTCCCGAATCTCATGTGGCGACCCTAATCTAGTCTCGAAAAAAGAAGCTCCGGAGCAACTTTCCACTACCATGATAGCGACCGACCCATGCTCTACCCTCGCTCAAGCACAATGCCACTCATGTTGTGGCGCACACCCTTCACCGCTTCTCCGCACCAAATAACCTTCCAGTGTGGCGACCCCGACTCCAGACGTGACAGTACCCGTCGCTTCGGTGGCGAACTAACCGCTCCCGTCAAACGCGTGCCCAAGTCACCAATCCAGGTATTAGGAACAACAACCAACTCCTCAGCAACCCAAAAGTCCCATTGCGACCCCGCTCCAGGAACAGAATCCCTCTAGTCACCTCTGTGGCACACCCTCGCTCACCAGAGACCAATCCTAGCCATGTTGGCGGACCCGCACGTAGCTCAACGCCACCCCCCAATCACCTCCAAGTGTCTGCGACCGATCTTCCAGACTTTCATGTCACGCATAAACCGGAGCAACAACATCCGCATCCATGCTGAGCGACAACCCCAAACGCACTCAGGACGACCTAATTCCTCTCCATGATGGCGACACCCACGCATCCAAAATATTCCGCGACCACAATTCCCTCCATGTGGGCAGCACCTCCCACGCGTCAATAGCCCGCAACTCGAGGACTATGACTCAGAATTAATAAGCCCTACCATAGGTGGCGACCCCCAACCTTGACCGCTAAATCACAGTCCAAATGCCCTCCTATGTAGCGACCACACACATTACAACGGCTTGTCACCCACTCTCGCACAGACCATATACCCTCACATATAGCTGACCACCAAGCATCCGAGTACCATTCCCCTACACATAGTGGCAGACCACACATAGCATCTAACTCCGTGCACGTCACTCCCCCACTGCGACACCCACAATCGTTGGAACCGCTCGCAAGGTATCCAATCACCTTCCTATTGATGGCGAACCACAGGACGCTCCCAAGAGACCAATCTGTTTCCACTCACACTGCTAGCTGACTCGATCGTTACCTGACGCTCCAGATAATAAATAGATATGTCAGCACCCAATCCCTCACCACATGAGCCACCCCACCAAGTGCCATTGGCACCAATCGCACCACTCCCAACCTACCATGAGTAGGCGACCCCATCTCTGGTTACTTCCGTTACCATGTCCTAATCCATAAGCATCCACAAAACCCCTTCCATGTGGCCGACCTCCCCCGTCACTGCTGCCCAGACGCACTGCACGTCAACTCCCTCCATAGTGGCACACAAAACCTCCAAGCGACATCGGCAGTGACCAATTCAAACCATCCAATGTTGGACGAACCCCCACGACTTTCACAGGACCAATCCCTCCAATGTGGCTAGGAGCCTGCCCTTAGCTCCAGGTACTCAAATCCCATCCATGTGGCGACCCACCCTTAAGCAAGCTTACTTATACAACGCTACCTAAATCCGCTCGCATCGAGTGGCGACCCCGCTCTCACCATCCAAGGCCTTAGTACCCACCCACGACTTCTTTAGGCACAACACATCCCTCCATTCCAGATGCGGCACCCGATTCACTATGCTCCAAATACAGAAAAGCCAGCACCAATGCCCTCCGATGTGGCGACATCATAGCCCGCCCCGCACCAATCCCTCCATGTGGCGACCACCGCTCCAGGACCAATCCCTCAATGTGGCGACCAACCCCATTAGCTCGTAACTGCTCCTGCCACAACCTCCATGTGCGAGATCCCATCCGTACCTCCTCCGCAACAATCCCTCCATGTTGGCGAACACCCCTGCTAATACCTTGCTTCCTTGCAGACCAATCCCTCAGGTGGCGACCCCCCGCATCACCCTTGCACCTTTCCTCCAAGAGTAGGCGACGCCCTGGCGCACTCGTCAAACCTTCAACAAGAATTCAACAATCCCCTGCCATGTGGTCGAACACTTCCACCACAAACTATTACTCGATCCCCGCTAACAGGACCCAATACTCATCCGAATGCGTTGAGCGACCCCCGCAGATTCCCCGCCAAATGAAGCTCATCCCCCTTTCCATGATTGGCGACTCGTACCAGCGTCTCGCTTCCAGGACCACATACCCCATCCATGTTGGCTGACACTCACTCGCCGCGCTTCCCAGGTCCGCTACCAATCACTCCCCACCACTCCTGCAGACCATGGAAACTCTCTGCTCAAATTCCAGGACCAATCGACTTCTCATGCTGGCGACCCCATCGCTCCTCAGGACCTAGAATCCCATCCATGTGGCGACACTCCCAGTCTACAGACATGGTCCCTGACACCCAATCCCTCCAATTTCGGCGACACCCGCGGTTCCACGACACCAAATCCCTCCATAGTGAGCGACACCAACCCGCAGTTCCCACGGACCAATCCCTATCCTGTGCGCGAACCACCAGCGATGTCAAAGTCGCTAACACCGACAAACAAGAACATCCTCCCTACCCATGTGGCGACCTCTCCCCTCCGCGAGTGCGCTCTCGGGGCATCCCTCCAGGTGGCTACCCCGGCTCTACCCGCAACAATACCTCCATGTGGGCGGAGGACCCCGCCCAGGACCAATCCCTCAATGTGTGGTGGTGGGGCGTGGAGGGCGCCCCCCACGCGCTTCCAGACCAATATCCCTCCATGTGGCGACCCCACGCACTCCGCAACAAATCCCTCCATGTGGCGACCCCCGCTCCAGGACCAATCCCTCCATGTGGCGACCCCCGCTCCCGCACCAATCCCTCCATGTGGCGACCCCCGCTCCCGCACCAATCCCTCCATGTGGCGACCCCCGCTCCAGGACCAATCCCTCCATGTGGCGACCCCGCCCATCGCTCTGACCACAGCAGCAAGAGCAATCCCTGAAAATCCCATGTGGTCGTACTCCCACCGGCTCAGACCAATCAAATCCCTCACCCATGGCGACCCGTCACGCTCCCCGCACACACACACCCTGCGCATGTGGCGACCCTGCTTTTATGCCGCTTTCCAGGCACCAATGCCCTCCATGTTGGCAGACCCCGCTCCATTTAGACTGCTATACCACTCCATGCTGGGCGAACCCCGACTTCCAGGAGACCAATCCCTCGCATGTGGCGACACTAATACCTTCGCCCAGGACTCCATATTTCAATCCTCACTATGTGCGACGCCTATCTACGTATAGTTCAGAATAATATCACCACAGCCTACCAATCCTCCATGTGGCGACCACCGCAATTTGCACGCAACAACAATCTCCTCCATGTGCGAACAACCCAAAACCGCTCCAAGAGACCTAATCCCTCCTATGTGCTCACCCACAAACAACCACACTCCAGGCGGAGACTAAATCCGCTACACATCGTGGGCGAACCAGAGGCCCCCGACTCGCGATCCTCCGCAAAACACCGAATCCGGCTCCATGTGGCGACCACCCCAGCTACCAGGACCAATCCATCCAATGTGGGCGACCCCGCATCTAACCTACAGCCACCAATCCTCCATGTGGCGACTCCCCACCTGTATACCCAGCACCAATCCCACCATGTACGACCCACGGCGCTCAGAGACGCTAATCAACTGCCATTGTGGGACCTCTGCCCGCAGTTTTCCTTCCTACACCCAATCCCTTCCATGGTGGACGCCGCCCCGCTCCAACCGACATCCAAATCCCGACTGAACTGGCGACCTTCACACCCTATTCACTATGGCACACCATCCAATCCAATGTGGCGACCACCTCTCTTCGCATCCATACTGCCTCTCCATGATGGCTGAACCCCGCTGCTCCCGGGGGGGTGGGGGAGCACATACTACTCATTCCATGTGGCGACCCCAAAACGAGCCTCCAGGACCAAATCACCTACCATGCGTGGCACCCCACTGCTCCGTGCACCAAGTTCCCTCATCAGTGGCGACCCCGCATCCAAGGATCCAATCCTCCTCCATGCGGCCACCTCCACTCCCGCATCCACACGCAACATCAATTCCTCCATGGGGCGACCTAAACACGCTCTCCGCATCAATACTGCCATCCATGTGCTGCGAACACAAGACCCCACTGCATCCAGGGAATACCATTACTCCCCTTTCCATAAGTGCGCTTGACCCAATGAATTCAATCCACGCTAACCCGCACAATAAACCTTCATGTGGCGACCCCCCCTTTCCCGCTCCAGGACGCAATCCCTTCCATCGTGGCACGAAGCGCCCCTAACTGAAGTCCTAGGGATTTTGTCCGGGACATCTCAATGACACTTCCATGTAGGCCGTCGACTGCGCTCCAGGACAGAGCGAAATCCTCTCCATTAGGCAGACACACAGCCCATACTGCTCAAACAGGATCCTATCTTACCTAGTTCATTCTTTGTGCAACCGACCGCCCGGAAGCCAATAATACCTTCAATGTCTGGCACCAACTTACCAGCTCACCTGCTAACCAATACCTACTCTGAGTGGCGACACCCGTACTATGCCTTGCATCCACGAGACCTAATATCCCACCCTCTGCCATGATAAGAGTGCGACCCTTCGCATCGGACGCAATCCCTCCCTATGTGGCTGACACAACACTCGCAGCACCAATCCCCTCCATGTGCGGCGAAACCAACCCGAGCATGATCATCAGACGACCGAGCGCGCACATCCCTCATGATGACGACTTTCAAGCTCTCGCTATCAAAGCACACCTAAATACCCTACCATGATGTGCGACCGAACATCCAAATAGACCCTAGACACCCAAATCCCTCGCATGTGCACTGATCCCACCCGCTTACCAGGACCAAATTCCACTAACATGTGGAGTAGCCATCTCCGTCATACCCAAGCCGAACTCAATACCCCTCCAATATAGTGCCGGACCTCCACGCATCACCGGACCCAATCAGCTCCAATTGGTGGTCAAGACCACGCTCCCCAGCGAACTACAAATCCCTTCCAATGTAGACGAACCACCTACGCCGAGTGCCTGCACAATTCCTGCTTCACACATTTGGTCGACCGGCCTTGCGCGTTCCAGACCCAATCCATACACATGTGGCGGACACCCATTGCCACAGACCAAATCTCCATTTGGCGACAGCGATAGCCACAGCTTAACTTATAAATCCAGGACCAACTCCCTCACATCAGAGGCGTCCCCCCGGACTCTCAGGATCCAATAACGATCATATAGTCGGCAGACTCCGCCGCTCCAAGGACCAATCCACTCCATGTGCTGACTTAAAGCGTGACACCGTCTTCCAGGACACAACTCCCATTCCAGTGGACGGAACCTCGCCGTCAATCCCCATATATTCCGTAATCAAATAATCACTACAATCCTCTTGCCCATTGTAGCAGTACTCCCCTTGCTCCACGGACATGCAAATCCACTGTCCATGGTGGGGGCCGACCTCTCCCGACTCCCCAAGCACCAGATCCCTCCATGTGCCGACCCCGCCCGCGTCATCATAAGCACCAATCCCTCCATCGTGGCGACCCCCTCACGAGTATACCTCACCCGCATCCCATCCACACACAATCCCTTACCATGTGTCGCGACCCAGCATCCCGCGACTCAATCCTCCATGCTGGCGACCCAACCCGCGTCAGCAGATTGACTCAACCAAGTCCTACACATGTGGCGTGAACTCACGCCAGCGTCCACGGACCAATCCTTGCCATGATAGTCAGACACACCATACGCTCGACACCAGGAATAACCATCTCTCATGTGAGCGACCCCCGCAAAGACTCCCGCACAAGTCCACAATCCCCTCCATAGTGGCGACACCCAGACATCCAAGGACCAAATCGACCTCCATTGGACCACGCAATACACCCCAACTGATTCTACATACCGCGCTCATACAGCAGATCACCTCCATGTCTGGACGAACCTTCCACGCCGATATCCAGCACACAATCCGTCCAATAGTGTCGACACACCACGCATGCCCCCTCCGATGAGCAACAACAATCCCCTACATCCTAGCGACACTGTACCCCTTGCTTCTCCCCAAACAAGCACAACAATCCCTCCATGTCGGCGACTCCCACCGCTCTACCTAGACTCAATCCATCGCACTGCTTGGCTGCACCCAAACAATGCTCACAGGACTCAAATGCCCAAGTCTCATGGAGCGACCACCCATCGCCTGCCACATAATTCACAGGACTCCACAATCCTCGTGCCAATTCAGAGCCGACCCCCCCGGGAATTCTCCTACCCCATGTGAGCGACCCCTCGCCTCCCAACGCCACCCCAATCCCAATACTCATATAGCTGAGCTCTCCTCACCATCCCCGGAGTCTAGCAAGCAGTCCCAATCCCTCCATAGTGGCGGACCCGACGCTCATGGCACAAACTATCCCATACCATGTCGGCACCCCCACCAGCTGCCAACATATGGCACCAAGCCAGCTTTCCCCATGTAACACGACCACCATAAGAAGGAACACACAACCTTACAGCTTACATAATCTCCGCAAGCGCCCAATAGCCCTCCATGTTGGCGACCATAACAGCAACCCCATCGCACACACATCCTTCACGATAGTGGCGACACGACCGCATTACTCCCCTCAACCTAACAACCCCGCACCAAATGCTCTCAACTCAGGCCGTTCAGTGGCGAGCCGATCACGCTCAGGCATCACAATCCGTCTCCATGTGACGACCCTCACTCCATGGAACACAAGAATCCCTCCGATACGCGTTGCGTTCAAAAGCCCGGAACCACCATGCTGCAATCAGTTAGTCCAATTCCTCCTTGCATGTGCGACTCCTACTGCGCTGCCAGGACCAATCAGTCCTCTCCTGGCGATACCCGCCGCCGGAAGTAGTCCAGGACACCGCCAATCATCTCCATGTCAGCCGACCAAATTTGCAACTCGCTCTTCAATTGAGGTCCCACTGCCGCTATGTGCAAGTACCACAACAAGCTTCTTCAAACCCTTCCATTGGCGACATTTCCCACCAGCTCCAAAACACAATCCTACATTTCTTTGAGTGCGTACCCCGGCGCCAATATCGCGACAAAAAGCTCTCCTGCTAAGCACACATACAACCTCCATGCTGCACGCGACCCACCGCTCCAAATCCGCACCACAATCCTCCACTATTCCGCCACCCATGAGTGCGATGAACCACCGGCTAACAGCGCACACAAGACCAATCCCTCCATGTGGCGACGAGCCCAACGCTTCTATATAATACCTCACGCAATATCCCTCCAATGTAGGAACGACCCCCTCTGCTCATATCTCTCTCTCTCAATCACCCCTACAACACCCTCGACCATGGCTGCGACCACCACGCTATCACCTACTAAGACCACACAATCCCACGTACCAATGTGAGAGCAGACTCCGAGCTACACATAACTAACAACATAGCCCAATAACCTCGTACGTCTATGTGCACCCTCCAGCTACATCCCTCAAAGAAATGCACGCAAATCCCTTTTCCATGTGGGAGCCGAACGCCATCCATCCGCTCCACAGCACGACAAGTCATCTCACCTACCTGATCTGGTCGACACCCACATGCTCTTCGACACCCCGCACACCAGCACCCATCCCCTCCAAGTGTCGTACCCTGCTCATCCAGCACCTAATCCCTCCATGGTGGACGACCCCGCTCCAGGAAACACCAATCCCCTCCATGTGGCGACCCCCGCACCCGCACCAAACCCTCCATGTGGCGACACTGTGGCCGACCCGCATCCAGACACCCCAACCATACTCTCCCATCCCATGTGCTGCCGACTACCCCGCTCCAGCACCAATCACATAAAACCCATAATCTCCACTATCATGTGGCGAACCCCCCCGCATCCAGCACCAAACCCCCTTTTCCATTGGCACCCCACCCAGCCTTCCATTCAACACTCCACGTCCCAAGCATCCAATCACTCCATTTGAGCACCCCGGCATCCAGCACCAAATCCACTTCCATGTGCCGACACCCCCCGTCCACTCCCCCCCAGCACCAATCCCTCCATGTGGCGACCCCGCTCCCGCACCAATCCCTCCATGTGGCGACCCCCGCTCCAGCACCAATCCCTCCATGTGGCGACCCCCGCTCCCGCACCAATCCCTCCATGTGGCGACCCCCGCTCCCCAGGTACGAATCCCCTCCAAGTGGCGCGACCCCCCAGCTCCAGGACCAATCCCTCCATGTGGCGACCCCCGCTCCCGCACCAATCCCTCCATGTGGCGACCCCGCTCCAGGACCAATCCCTCCATGTGGCGACCCCGCTCCAGGACCAATCCCTCCATGTGGCGACCCCGCTCCCGCACCAATCCCTCCATGTGGCGACCCCGCTCCAGGACCAATCCCTCCATGTGGCGACCCCCGCTCCAGGACCAATCCCTCCATGTGGCGACCCCCGCTCCCGCACCAATCCCTCCATGTGGCGACCCCGCTCCAGGACCAATCCCTCCATGTGGCGACCCCCCGCTCCCGCACCAATCCCTCCATGTGGCGACCCCCGCTCCAGGACCAACGCCTTCCAATCGATGCGCTATGTGGCTGACATCCTCGCCCAGGGACGCTAAAGTTGCCGGATACCAGGATGGATGACCCCTGTGCATTCAACCGGACCAACTCTCCTCCATAGTGAGCGACCCTCATTTAGAATTCAAACCAGCATCACCCGACCAATCCCTCCATGTGGCGACAAGACGACCAGATGCTTAACCCGCTCAACGAGAGACATCCCTCTCAAATAGGTGGCGACACGCCACACAGGCAAATGATGCCAAGGACAATCCCTTCACAATGTGGAGCGAACCCCCCTCCCGATTAACACAATATGACAATGCCTCAACACAACAGCCAAGTACCCTCCATGGTGTCGACCACCAAGCCTCAGGTACAATCTCCTCCCATAGTGGCGCACCCCCGCTCCAGACCCCAATCCATACCCTCCATCTGTGGCGACACCTACCCGGCTCCCAGGGACCATCCCCTCCATTGTGGCAGCACCACCCCCCCGGCTTCACACGCAACCATATCCCTCCATGTGCACGACACAAGTACCAAGCATCCAGGATCCAATCCCTCGCTGTTGGACCGGACATTCGTGGCGCCTCCAGCGAACCAGAATCATCCGTCCCCTGGCACCCGCTCCAGATCTAAGAATCCCTCCATGTAGGTTCGACGGGCGCCGCTCCGGGACCAAGATCCCTCCATGTGAGCGACACCGCTCAGCCGACCACAATCCCCTAAGACTCATGGGCAGTACTCCCCTTACTACCCATAAGATTACTCAGGATCCAACTGCCACATTCCATGGATTGCACCCGCCGCATTACAAGTCGACCAATCCACTCCCATGTGGCACTCCGCTTATGCGCAATCGGCATCGGGAACCAATGCCCTTCCATGTGGCTACGCTTATTATACCGCTCCCAGGAAACCATCTCCAGTCCATGTGAGGAGCGGCCCCCGTAGCGTAACCGGCCGTCATCCTAGATCCAGTCACCTGCACACTAATCCACATCCATGTGCGAACCTCCCACCCGCTTCGCACTATCATTCAATCACTAGAGTCCATTCCTCATGTGGAGCTGCGCGTACCGCTCCCGACAAATTTAACCCTGGTTACGTGTCAGTCATAATCCACACACCCTATCAATTAGTGGACACACCGCAGCTGCCAGCACCATAATCCCTCGCAACTAAAGCGACGACCCCAGACTCCAGGACTCAAATACCCCATCGTGAACGACCCGACTCCAGATCAATTCCCACATGTGACATAGACCCCAGACTACCATCAGAGCCGGACCAATCGCCCTCCTTGTGTATCGAACCGCCACTAAAGCCGCTTCTTTGCTGCATGACCAATCCCTCTCAGTGACGAAGCCCCACATGGTTGTCTCACATGGAACAGACAACACATCCCATGTGGCGACGCCCCACTCAGTCGATATCCAAGCATCCAATCCTCCCAATAGTGTAGGCATAAAGCTCACCACCTGCGCCAATCAACCGCACACCAATTCCTCTACCAAGTGGAGCGACCTTAATACTCCACCCGCTTCCACGGACCAATCCCACGGCCATGTGGCGACCAAAACCCCGCTCCAGGACCGATTTCACCTTCCATGTCGACGCGACCCCCCCCGCTGCCAGGACCAATCCCTCCATAGTGGGCGATACAACCCCGAGCTCACCCACGCACCAATCCCTGCCTGGTGGCGACCCCGCTCCAGGACCCAAGCTCCTCCATGATGGCCTACCCCCCGCCAAGCAAGCCCAAATCCGCATCCATCGTGCACGAACATCCTATCCGACTCCCGCATCCCAATCCCTCCATGTGGCGACCCCCGCTCCAGGACCAATCCCTTCCATTCAGTGTCGCACTCCCCCGCCGCCCATCACATGCAAGCCAATCCCACCACCTGTGACAGCACCGCCACTAGGCAATCCGTCTCCACACCGATGGGGGAAACTCATCCATTACGCTCACCATCACACTCATGTAACGCACCCTCAACGCCTCCTGGAACTCATCCCTCCATGTGGCGACCCCAACGCAATCATCCATAGCACCATATCCATCCATGTGGCGACCCGGTCCACAACCAAAGCTACCAGTCACAAATCCCCCTCATGCTGGCGAACCCCAGCACCTTCCGCTGCATACAACTCAGTCAATCTCCGAACGATTATGACCATGGTTGTACTACCCCCGCACTCCAGCACCAATCCCTCCATGTGGCGATTAGCCACCCGCTCGAACATAAGCTCACCAACATTCGCTCCATGTGCGGTGACCAAAGTCCCACCCATAGCTCCACCGCACCAAATCCCTTGCGAAGGGGCGCAGGGGATATTTTCTGGGGGGGACGGGACGGGGGGGGGGGTGTGGGGGGGAAAAACTACCAAAGAAATACGCTGCCACGACCAATCCTCCATGTGGCGTATCCCCTCCGCTTCACCGACCTCATCCCTCCAATAGTGGCTGACCCCACCGCAACATCCAGACCAATTCCCTCCATGATGGCGACCCCAAACGCATCCAGGACCCAAACCCCCAATGGGCGTAACACCAACGCTCCAGGACCAAACCCTCCATGTGGCGACCATCCCATCCGCTCCAGGACCAATTCACCTCCATGTGCGCACACCATACGCTCGAACCAAGCACTCAATTCCCTCCCAAAGTGGGGCGACCCGCCTACCAGGACCAAATCCCTCCATGTGGACGCCACCCGTTTAATCTACCAACCCGCACCCCACCCATCCAATTGTGCGAACCCTATCAGAACCGCTAACCAGCTCCCAGCCCACCAATCCCTCCATGTGGCGACCCCGCTCCCGCACCAATCCCAGCCATTGTGAAGTCGACTCCCAACCTCCAGGACAATCCCTCCATGTGGTGACCAATCACACCGCTCCGGACCAATCCCCTCCTTGTGTGACCCCGCTCCCCGCACTAATCCCTCCAATAGTGACACCGCCAGCTGCCTGCACCTTGCAATCCCTCACGTGTGGCGACCCCCCGCTCCATTGGAGACCATCATCCGCTACCATGTAGGGCTGAAACTCCCTACAAGGCGCCTCCCCGCATCCAATCCTCCATGTGGCGACCCCACTCATCACCAGGACCAATCCCTCCAAGTGCCGACCCCCGGCCCGGGGGCCCCAATCCCTCCATGGCGACCCCCCGCCCCCGCACAAATCCCCCATGTGATGACCCCCCCTCCCAAGGACCAATCCCTCCATGTGGCGACCCCGCTCCCGGACCAAAAATCCCCCCATGTGGGGGACCCCGCCCCAAAGGACCCCCCTTCCATGTGACCCCCCGCTCCGGCCCAACCCCCATCCATGTGGCAAACCCCCGCCCCAGGCCCAATCCCTTTAAGGTGACGACCCCCGCCCTAGCACCAACCCCCTCCATTTTGGGGGCCCCACCGCTCCAGGACCAATCCCTCCATGTGGCGACCCCCGCTCCCTGCCCCAATCCCTCATGGGCGCCCCCGCCCCCAGGCCCAATCCCCCCCCCCGCCCCCCCCCCCCCCCCCCCCAAAATGGGGCCCCCCGCCCCAGGCCCAATCCCCCATGTGGGGGCCCCCCCCCGCTCCGGGACCAATCCCTCCATGTGGCGACCCCCCGCTCCGGGCCCAATCCAGCCATGTGGCGACCCCGCTCCAGGACCTTTCCCCCCAATGTGGCGACCCCCCGCTCCAGGACCCAATCCCCCAAAGTGACACCCCCCCAAAAGGGCCCAAAATCCCTCCATGTGACCCCCGCTCCCGCACCAATCCCTCCATGTGGCGTACCCCCGCTCCAGGACCAATCCCTCCATGTGGTGACCCCCGCTCCAGGACCAAACCCACCATGTGGCGACCCCGCTCCCGCACCAATCCCTCCATTTTGGCGACCCCGCCCCCAGGCCCAAATCCCCCCATGTGGGGACCCCCCCCCCCGCCCCAATCCCCCCCTGGGGGGACCCCCGCTCCAGGACCAATCCCTCCATGTGGCGACCCCCCTCCAGGACCAATCCCTCCTGTGGCGACCCCGCTCCCGGACCAATCCCTCCATGTGGCGACCCCGCTCCCGCACCAATCCCTCCATGTGGCGACCCCGCTCCAGGACCAATCCCTCCATGTGGCGACCCCGCTCCCGCACCAATCCCTCCATGTGGCGACCCCCGCTCCCGCACCAATCCCTCCATTTTGGCGCCCCCCTCCGGGACCAACCCCCTCCATGTGGCGACCCCCGCTCCCGCACCAATCCCTCCATGGGGGCGACCCCGCTCCAGGCCCTATCCCTCCATGTGGCTCCCCCCGCTCCCGCACCAATCCCTCCATGTGGCGACCCCGCTCCCGGACCAATCCCTCCATGTGGCCCCCCCCGCTCCAGGACCAATCCCTCCATGTGGCAAACCCCCCGTTTCCCAGGCCCCAATCCCTCCTTTTTGGGGCGACCCCCGCTCCGGGCCCCAATCCCCCCAAAGTGGGACCCGCTCCCCCCCACCAACCCCTCCATGTGCGCCCCCGCCCCCACCAACCCCTTTCCATGTGACGCCCCCCGCCCCGGGCCCAATTTCCCTCCAGTTGGCAAACCCCGCCCCGGGGAACCAACCCCCTTTTTGTGGCAAACCCCCCCGCCCCCGAAACCAACCCCTCCTTTTTGGCGCCCCCCCGCCCCCAGGACCAATCCCTCCTTTGTGGGCCCCCCCCCGTCCCCACCAATCCCTCCATGTGGCGACCCCGCTCCCGCACCAATCCCTCCATGTGGCGACCCCCGCTCCCGCACCAATCCCTCCATGTGGCGACCCCGCTCCCGCACCAATCCCTCCATGTGGCGACCCCCGCTCCAGGACCAATCCCTCCATGTGGCGACCCCCGCTCCAGGACCAATCCCTCCATGTGGCGACCCCGCTCCAGGACCAATCCCTCCATGTGGCGACCCCCCGCCCCCCGGGACCAATCCCTCCATGTGGCCCCCCCGCTCCGGGGGACCAACCCTCCATGTGGCAAACCCCCGTTCCCGGCCCATCCCCCCATGTGGCGACCCCCCCTCCAGG
>JAODAL010061123.1:0-20511 GCA_025379985.1 Phyllomedusa bahiana | reverse complement strand
AGTTTTGGGTTTTGTCCTGTGATCTTTAGTTCCTTTAAAAATTTTTGTATCCAAACGAAATTTCCTTTAAATGTGATTGTACGGATAGCAAATCGGGGAACTGGTGCGTCTGGGGTTCTGGCGGGGGGGAAGGGGGAAAGTTTGGTTTTAGGGAGTAACGAGGTAATATCTCGCAGAGAGGCGGGCGGGGTGGTAGATTGATATTGGGGGGGGCAGTACGGGGAGAGCTTTATCCTCAAAGGGTTTATTTTTAAGTTCGTATAAAGGAGCCCAGTACAGTTTGATAATTGTGGAGGTTGGGTGCGGTGTTGGTGTTTTTTTGGAGAATGGGGGTAGTGACGGGGTAGGGGGGGAACAGAGTGCCGCGGGCCTGGGTGGAGGTGTCTTTTGCGGTGATGGGCACTTGGTGGAGATGTCAGTGCGGTGATGGGCACCGGGTGGAGGCGTCGGCGAAACGACGGCCAAATCGGAAAAGACTGGTTTGAGCGGGGGGGGATGAAAAGGCGTTACAGTAGTAGGAGGGAAATGCTAGGGCAAGCCCTATCAGCACGGGGAATACCAGGATTTTTTCCGTTTCTACTTAAATTTGGGCATCTTGTGCGCTAGACAGAAAGGGAAAAAACCTGATACAATAGGGTTTTTTTTTTTCTCGCGTTAGGAGTCTGGCAAAATATGCCACATTGAAATTTTTTCCACGGGGAAGTACCGCTGGTGCCGCAGTTTCCCTGTACATTCAGTTGTACGGTCCGTCGGCAAAAAACTAAAACATACTGTGGTTTTTGCACAAATCGGCACCAAAAACCGCAGTCCTGCTTAGGACAGAAGTTGTCCGATTTCCGACAGTATTTTGTCCTTTGCCTCAGGGCAACAATACGAGTTTTTCCCGTTTCCATTGTGAGATAAGGGCGGATTCTGGAGATGGTTTTGAGGTGCAGAACCCCTATTTTTTTCCGGGAATCGCACTGACCCCCAAAATACAGATAACACCTCATCATTTGTACCAAAGAGTGAACTCCATAAAAATTAGACCCCTGTAAACCTGGCGCAAGTAATTTTTTTTTTTCACATGTATCTATGTAGCTCAAAAAAATAAAGTTCTGGCTCTTGGAGGGCAGAATGGAAAACAAATTAGAGCCAAAAAATTATGACCGGCTGTCAGTAAGGGGTTAAGCATAATTTTCGTGCACTTCATAGAAAATTGAATGTACGTTCTTATAATTGATGTACAATTGTGCAGGCTTTCTTGTGCAACATCTTAAGAGGCGGCTTCCTTCTGAGACGACAGCCATGCAGACCGATGAAGTGTGCGATGTATGGTCTGGGCACTGACACTGATCCCTTTTCTCCCCCGTAACTTTTGCAGCAAAAGCTGGGAGCACTCATCTCTGAATTTTAGCTGAGCTTTTGCAAATCAACGTTTTAGTCAACAAAGCCTAGGGCCCTGATCGCGAACCTTTTAGGGACCGAGTGCCCCCAAGCCAAAACCCAAAAAATCCCCTTATTTATGAAAGGCGTTTTTGTTGCAGCCGTCAATCCTTATACGACAGGGGGCCATAGAAATTTCAAGGCCCCATACAACTGAAGTATTTGGGCCTACTCCCCCTATATCTCCACCATACAATGACCATAAAGTGGTAGATACAAGTGTACACAGGTGCTTTGCAGACAATTTAGTTACATTTAGTGACTCACAGGTGACATCTTGTTCACTTTCTCTTTTCTTCTCCATTTGGTCCAGACCGCTATTATGACTTCTCCCTGACACCACTCGTCCTTGAGTTTATAACAAAAACACCTAACTTTTGTATCATCTTCCTAACTATGCCCCCATTCTCCCTTTATATAAGCTCCCCATCTATAATCCCCCAAATAATTACCCCCTTGGTGCCTTTTTCAGGGTCCGGTCCCACCAGAAAATTACGTTTTCATTTTAAAGTCAGACCTAAGGCCTGTTCCGTGTATACATTCTTAGTTGTTGGGATGGGCCCTTCCACCCGCAAGGCAGGACCTCACTGCCTTTAGTAACATTTCAGGGCCCTTGACTTGTGGGGGCCTAGGGCCCATTCCTGAAACTAAGAATATATCTTAGGGGCTCATTTCGGGGCCTGTCACAGGAGCTCTGCACTGTGGGAGGGAGGACCCAGCGTCCAAGTCACAGCACAATACTTTTACATACAGCACATGCTCTGTGTATGTTTGCAAATGCACAGGAACAAAGACCTATATTTTTGGAAACATGTCCTGTGGCTTGATGAAACTAAAGGTGAACTGTTTGGCCATAATGACCTTTGTCACGTTTGGAGGAAAAAGGGAGAAGCTTGGAAGCCTAAGAACACCATCCCAACTGTGAAACAATGGCAGCATCATGTTGTGGGGTTGTTTTGCTGCAGGAGGGACTGGTGCACTTCACAAAATAGATGGCATCACAAGGAAAGAAGATTATGTGGCAAGACTTTGCACGTATTGCACCAGTTCTCTGGAACATGTTACCCCATGTGATCAGGCACACTCACAACCCTCACAGTTTTAAGTGCGCTCTGAAAACTCATCTTCTTAGACAAGCCAATCAAGATCCCTAATTGTGAACCCCCAAATTCTGTCAACAGATTCGTCACTTCCTGCACTTGGCACCCACAGGCACTTATCTGTATATAGCTGAAATTTTTGGGTGGCAGGGTTCACCCACATTTTATGTTACTACCCCATATTTATTTTAACATGGGGGGGGCCCCAATTTTAAAACCAAGCCTTTTTTCAGCCTTTGTTTCCCCCCTTTCCCAACCCTAATAGTTTGGGAAAGCTTTGGCGAGAGGGCCCTCACCCCCTTGTGCCCTTTTGTCAGTAGCTTTTTTATAATGTTTTTGTCGGGTTTGTCTGTGCTTTTTTCCCTCTATATTGAAAAGGGGTGCTGGGGAAATTATTTTTGGGGCCTATAAAAAATAAAATTTTAATTTTTAAAAAAAACTGGGGGCCTTTCCTCAAGAAAATCACCCCGGGAAAGTTAAAGCTTGGGGGGAAAAAAGGGGGACAATGCCCCCGGAAGCTACTAAAAAAACCTTTTAACAAAGTGGCTTAAAGGAGAATCAAGTCAATTTTTTTTGGGGAGGGGGGCCATCCCCAAACCCCTTTAAAATCTCTTTTCCAAAGGGGAAAAATGTAGGGGGAAAAGCTAAAAAAAGGAAGGTTGTGACCCAAGGGGGCCCCCCAAAACAGGGCTCATTACAAAAGTTCTGTAGGAGGAAGGGGCCAAAAATTCCACCAATTTATTTGGGGAATCTTGTGAAGGGAAAATCCAAATTTTTTAACCCTTTAATTTTTACATTTTTTAAGGGGTTTAAAAGACCCCAAAATACAAAATGGGGGATGGAGTAGTAAAAAATGTTGTACCGGGTTGGTTAGATAGAAATTTGTGGGAAAGGGGAAAGGGAAAAAAAATTCAGGGGGTTTTCCCTTTTAGAGGCTAACTAAAGTATATTTGATGGTGAGCTTTCGGGGAAAAATTGTTTCCCTTTTTCAACTTGTTTGGAATTTTTACAAGAAAATTTGGAAAAATTCAAAAGGTTTTTTTTATACCCCCCAAAAACCCAGGGCCTTCAAAGGATCTTAGAATTTTTAAAAAACATAAAAAAAAAGGGCAATAAAAAGAAAACAAGCCCTTTTTTACAACAGGTCAAAAAAAATTTAAAACTATCGGGGAAATTGTGGGGCATGACAGAGGGGTCAGTAAATCTGGTTTATTCACACCCCATCACGTTTTAATTTTGTGGCCATCACAGTTCCTTTATTTTGGGACAAAAAAACTGGGGGGGCATGGATATTTAACCCCCCTTTTGCAAAATTTTGGAAATTTTTTTTGCTTTAAATTTTTAAATTT
This sequence comes from Phyllomedusa bahiana, assembly GCA_025379985.1. NCBI lineage: Eukaryota > Metazoa > Chordata > Amphibia > Anura > Hylidae > Phyllomedusa > Phyllomedusa bahiana. The sequence goes on along the minus strand of JAODAL010061123.1, from coordinate 16,637 downwards.
CCCCCAAATTCCCTTTTTCCCCCCCCTCTGCGTTTTTTTAAATTTTTTCCCTTTAAAAAACCACAATTTTCCCGGGGATTTTAAATTTTAACAAGTGGTCCTCTTGGAAAAGGTTGTGCCACGGGAAAAAACAGTTCTTCTTTTTAATTAATAGTGAATCTGGTGAGTTCAGGGCGCTTTTAGTCTTTTCCCCCTTTTTTCCCCCAAACAAAGGGGGGCCTGTGGTGGGGGACATTGCCCCCACACATAATCAGATACCCCAAAATTTTGCGGGGAACCTGCGGAAAATGTCCCCCTTTAATTTTCGGGTGAAACCTGCTGGGACTGGGACGGGTTTACACTGCAGCAGTGTGGATGTGCGGGCGGGGTTTTTGCCCCTTTTTTTGCAGGCGGGGTGATGTTTGCCTTTTTTTAAATTTGGGGGGCCTTCGGGGCGCCCCGGGGGGGAAAAAATAATACGCCGCGGGTTTGGTGGTTGCCAAAAAAGGAGGGGAGGGGGGGGGGACTGGGAATATGTTTTAGTCTTTTGGGTCTCAAAATTTTAAAAGGGTTTGGAATTTTCCTTGGCCCAAAACTTTGGGTAGGTTTTCCGGCTTTTGGGTTTTGTAGGCCCCCAAATAGGGGCCCCTCGTTCCCCCCTTTCTGGGTGTTTTTTTGTATGTAAGTAATGTCTCTTTTTGATGGGGGCCGGGGCTTTTGCTGTTTTGGGGTTGTCCGTCATTTTTGGTTTTTTACCCCAATTGGAGAAATTTTGTCCTCGGGACCCAGGGGTGTTTGTCCAGGCCCTGTTTTTTGTTGGGGGCCAAAATTACGATTTTTCCCTTTAAAACCCGGGGGCTGTAGTTAATGGATTTCTTTGTGGGGTTTGGGGTTTTGGAAGCTGCCCTTTTCCCGGGTTCCCCCGGTTTGTCTTTTGGTTTTTGGGGTTTTACCCTGGGGTGAGTAGCCGGTGTTTTTTGGGATGTGAAATTGTAGTTTTTCCAGAAAGTGGATTTTGCCTCAAAATTTGGAAAGTTTTTGGAGGTTGATGGTGGGGTGGGAAGTTATTGAAGTCTTTAAAGGGAATTTTTTTGGGGGGCCCCTCGCCCGCCGCCCGGGAGGGAAAAAGTATCATGATTTTAACGGAGGTACATCATTTTTTTGGTGGTGCTTTTTGGATAGAAAACCTTTTTCCCAAATTTCACCATGAAAAAAGGTTTTTTTTACGGGGGGGCGCCCCAACGGGGGCCCCCATTAAAATTTTCCCATTCGCTGAGATAAAGGGTCCTCTCCAAATTTAAAATTTTTGTGGCTGATTATAAAATTGTAGGGAGCTGGGGTTATTGGTTTTTTGGGGGGTTTTTATTTTTCCCCAAATTTTGGGGTCCGACTTTCTGAAAAACTCCTCCTTGGGGGGGTTTTTGTTTTTTTAACAACGATTCTACTTTCCGGGTTTTGCCAAAAGGGTCCCCTCAGAAGGGGGCCCGGAGGGCTTTGGTTTGTTAAAAAATTTTCCTTTGGGGGTCCTGGATGTACCTTGGAGAATTTTGCCCAGGGTTTTAGGAGTTTTTCCCCCCAAACCTGAGATTTTTCTCTGTCAGGGGCCCCAAATCCCCGGGAAAATGATGGGCCCTTTCCCCCGGGTTTTCCCTTTTTTTTGGGGTGGATTTGGGGAGCTTTGTTGGGAAAGCACCCCGGGTCCTGGGATCCGCTGGGATGGCCCACTCCCGGGTTTTTGGGCCCGGGTTTGGGAAAAATTTTCTTGATCAAATTCTTTTAACTTTTTTAAATAAAGCCCCTTGGGGGTTTCACTTTTTTAATTTTTGGGGGTAAGGGGGCGGGGTTGGGAAAAAGCTCCCTTGTTTGCTTCCGGGGATTTAGTCGAGGTTTTTCCCTCAGGGACTTTTGGGCGCCCCCTTTGTCACGGGTTTTTAAATTATTAGTCCTGATTTTCTTTCGGGGAGGGGGAGGGGCCCTTCTTTTCCCCTCCCGGGGTTTTGGGTTGGGGAAACTGTTTTTTATTTCCCCAAAAAGTTTCTCAAAATTTTTTTCCTTTGCTTCTGAAACAGTAAAAGGGTATTTATCCAGTGCTGCTTTATTTCCCAAAGGGCTGTGGGGCCCCGGTTGTTTTTTTTGGTGGGTTCCTTAGGGGGCTGTTTTTTCCGAGTCGTTTGCTGTAGGGAAAAAGGTTTTTTTTCCATAAAAATTATTCCCTAAAATTCTAAAATTTTTCTGAAAAATTTCCCCCCGTCATTGGGGATTTTTTGCCCAGGGTCGGTGAGTTTTTGGGGGGCAGAAGGGAGGGGGCCCTTTTGGAGGGGAAGTTTGGGGACATTTGGGTGTTTTTTTTGGGCTCTTAGGGGGAAAAGGTTCACCACAAGGTCTGCTGACCCGGGGGTTTGGGGCTTGGGGGTTGTATTAGTAGGGCCTTTTTGTCTCAGTTTTCGGGAAAGCTTTTTTTCTTGTTGTTGGAAAAAGCGGTCCTGCAGTTTCCGGAAAGAAATGTGTGGAGTTTTGGCCTTCATCCCTTTCTGTGTCTTTTCCCCATTGATTGGGCCCTTTGGGGCCTGTTTTCTCCTCCGGGGGTTTTTCTCCTTTTGGTTATGGGAAAAATTTTTTGGGCATGTGGGTTGCGCGGTTTTTTTCAGATGTCGAATACATTGTTGTTCTGAAATTTCGGCTGTTGTAGGGGGTCCCGGGGTTTGGGGTTTTATGCAAATTTGGAACCCCCTTTTGGGGATGAGTTTTTTCCCTTTTTTTGCATTTTTTTTAAAGAAAAAAGTCGCTGTTAGTTGGGCAAGTTTCAAAAAAAGCCGGGTTTTTAAATTTCCCTTTTTCTTGAGGGTTAAAAAATTGTGGTATTTTTCCCCCAAATTGTGTAGTTTTTAATTTGTACGGGGTTTAGCCTTTAAAAAAGTAGTAAAGAGTAAAAGGGAAACCCAGGCAAATACCTTTTAGAGGAAAAAGAGTAATTTGAGGGTGAGCTTTCGAGAGAATTTGCTCCCTTTTTTCAGACATAAAAAAAAACCCAAAAAAATTAAAAATTTTCACGGGCTTTTTAAACACAAAGGGGACATGGCCTTAAAAGGATTTTTAGAATTCTTAAACAAAACAAAATGAAATTTATAAGAAAACAAGTTTTTACAACGGTAAAACCCAATTTAACATCGGGAAAAACTTTTGGGAAATTGCCCAGAGGGGCCCATTAAAAATCCCGTCTTATCTCACGCCCAAACACTTTTTTAATTTGGGGAAATCACAGTTCACATAAAATTTTTGTTTTTAAAACAAACAGGGATTTTTTAAAACCCCTTTTCCCGAGTCTAAAATTTTTTTTTGGCAAAAAATTTTAAAATTTCCCAAATTTTCCTTTTTTTTCCCTCTGGGGGTCTTAAATTTTCCCCATTAAAAACCAAAAATTTCTTCGGGAATTTCAATACAGGGGCCCCCCTTCTGGAGAAGTTTTTTGTAAAAAAAGCCTTGAATTTTAAAATTTTTTTGTATATCTTTTCATTTTTGAAAAAGGGACTAGTTTTTTCCAAAAAGCTCCCCAATAAAATTTTTAAAACTCAGTTAGCCTCAAAAAAGGTATCGCCTGTTTTCCTTCACTTTTTCTAATGAGTTGGGGGAAAATTTTCCCTGACTTTGCAAAAAGAAATAAAAATGCCTTAAAAATTCACCTCTCGTTATTCTTTTTTTTGGGCAAATAGAAATCATTTTGGTTCCTAATTGCCCTAAAAAGGGGGGGAAAGGGTTTTTTTTTCCCTGATTCCAGGGTCAGAGGGGAAAAACCCCTGCAAAAGGGGTTTTTTAACAGGGGGTTGGAAAAACTTTTGGGTTAAAACTGTTTTTAAAAATAAAAGGGGAAGGGGAGTGTTTTTTTTTGCTTTTCAACCCTTGCTTCTCTTCTTCAGGTCCGGGGGACTCCTAAAGTTTAAAGACAATGGCCCTTTTCATCAATGGATTCCGCAAGGTTGGACAAGGACGGAAAAATTTTAAAGGGCCCCCAGGATTTTAAACCCTCCCCCGGGGGAATTTTTCATTATTTTGGTAATGGAGGGGGTTGGGGGGTTCACTTGACCTCGCTTTCCCTCTTCAGTAAAAGGGGGAATAAATGGGAAAGGGGGAGGGGTTCTTAGAATCTGTTAGTGATCAGTGTTCCCCCCCCATACACAGGATTACCATTTTTTTAAGGGAAGGGTCGTTTTGGTGTGTGTGTACCCCCCCCATGTTTTCGGGGAAGGATGGACCCAGCCCCCCGACCCCCTAAACCCCCAAACCTCATTCACTATACAAAAGGTTCCGGGCCCTTGCCCCCGGATAAACTAAGCTGCTAAATGGGGGGAGGGGGGGGAAAATGCGGGGTTTAAATACTTTAAACACGGGGGGATGATGGGCGGGGATGATGAAAGGGGGAGGGGTATGAGGGACATTATAAAAAAAAACACAGGAGATGATTTTTTCTGGATGATGATGAGATGTGGGGGGAAAACCCGGGGACTTTTTTTTCAAAACACGGGGTTTTGGGAATGGGTTGGATATGAGGGGGCGGGGGGGAATGCGGGGGATTTTAAACAAAAAAATGGGGGATTAAAGGGTTTGGGATAAATAGGGGGTTTGAGGGGAATCCCTTGGGCCCTTTTAAAAAACATAACACGGGGATAATGGGTCTGGATGGTGTTGGGGAGGTGGGGGGAATTGGGGAAAATTTAAAAACAAAAACACAGGGGATGATGGGGGGGTCTGGATAATGAGAGGGGGGAATGCGGGAAACTTTATCCCTTAAAACGGGGGATGATGGGTTGGATAAATAGAGGTGGGGGGAAAAAGGCTGGGACATTATACAAAACACAGGGGAGGGGGGGTTCGGACAATGAGGGGTTCCTTGTGTTGCCAGGTTCCTTTAAGGTTTGGATGTCGCTTTTCCAAATTTTCCCCATGGGGGAGGGGGTACATAAAAGGGAAACCCCCGGGGTTCTGTACCAGGGGGTCATGATGGAGGAAAAACCGGGGCCGCTGACACCCAAAAGGGTTTAGGGGAGAAAAGACACGGGCAGGAATGACTCGCATTCTCTCTCATATAGACAGATAAAACCCCCAAGCTAATGTACCCCCCCACTGTTTTTGCCAGTTGGACCCCAAGAAGAAAAAAAATCCAGCAGAGAAAAATGTCCCCCGTCCTCTGTATTCCCGGGGGGAACTGTAAAAGGGGGGAAAAATTTCCCAGGGGGAACCCAACGGTAGAGGGAGCTAAAGTCTCCCCCTAAAAAAATGACCAGAATGGAAAAAAAACTGCACTTTTTCACGGGTTTTTTGTAACTTAGGGTGAAAAATCGGGATGTTATTAAGGTTGAGGATGAAGCAAAAAGGGGATGGACGCCCGGGGAAAACCTTCAGGTAGATAAACCCAAATACACAATTTTGTATATGGGGTGGGGGGTTTCCTACCTCACAGGGGGGGCCCCCTTTAAGATATTTGGGGTTTTTTGGGTCCATCTGTCTGCTGAAACTGAATTTTTTCCCTCCCCCGGGGACCCCTCTTTTGGTTTTGTCCCCCCGGGGGCCCCAGTTTTGGGGTTTTTTTACTTTTTTCTAGTTTACCTCTTGGCCCGGGGTAAAGTTTCATAGTTTCCCAACAACAGTTTTTCACTCCCAATCTATACGCTGATTTTCACACAACCTACATTTTTGGGCCCCCAAATTTTTCCCCTCCTTTTTCCCGGATCCCAAAAGGGGCCCATGGGTCTTTAGCCACCTTTCCTCCCGTCCCCTTAAAATTAAAAGGGAAAGGGAAAAACAAAAAAACTCATCATCTTTTCCAAACCGTCCCCCTCCATCCCCCCCAACCTGATTTTCTTTTTCACTTAAACGGTCCACACTCTCACCTTTTTCCGAAAAGTCCGCGGGCATTGGGGTAATCCTGGGACCCCCCCCTTTTGCCCTTTCCCCCAAACCCCCAAATCCAAACACTCACCTCCCTCTCCCTTTGGCCTCCACCTCCTGAAAAAATTCCCTCCCAAAATCCCCCTTTCCCAAATCCTCACAGGGGTTCCCCCGGGTCCCCTTTACAAAAATGCTGGCCCTTTGGCCCTTTTTCATTCCCGGGCCTAGCTTCTAAAAAAAAAACCCTTTTCTCTTTTGGCCTCCCTCAACCCCACTTTTTGCTCCTCTTCAAACCATTCTCACTTTTTTTGGGCCCTTTTTAATCCACCCCCTTCTCCTCCTACCCTCTGTCTTTCCCCCCTCTCCCAAAACCCCTTTTCACTGGCTACCAATTGCCCTAGGGGAATTCATTTCAAGTTGCTAACCCGGGACCTACAAGGCTCTCCATAACCTCTCCCCTCCATACATCTCTGCCTTAATCTCCAGATATCTCCCCTCAAAAATCTCGTCCTCACAGGACCTTCTTCTCTGTTCTCCTCTTATCAGCTCCTCACATTTAAACCGTCTCAAAGACTTCTCTCGTGTAAACCCCACACTCTGGAAACTACTGCCCCAAACATCAGACTCTCTTCCACTCTCACAGCTTCAAAAAGCAACCTGAAAACCCATTTCTTCAGGTTTGCCTACAACCTACAATAACCCTGCCACCGCTGTACTACCCCACAAACATGTCTGCCCCTCACCTCCTGTCTCTTCCCTCCTCCTTGTAGATTGTAAGCCCTCATGGCAGGGTCCTCTCTCCCCCTTTTTGTGCCAGTTGTAAGTCCTTTCATGTTATTATTGTACTCATTTGACATATTATGTATGTAACCCCCCTCGAATGTACAGCGCCATGGAATCAATGGCGCTTTAAAATAAATAGTATAAATAATAATATGTCACATCAGGGTGAAGATCTGACTGATACTAAAGTGGAGGCGGAAGAAGAGAAGATGAGGAGCGATGAGCCGAGGATGAGTGACGTGAAGGAGGAGATCCCAGAATATGTGACCACAGGTGAGTAGTAATGAATTCAGAGGTTTCTTCAGGGGTCCTGTGTTAGACCTGGTGCGGGGCCTGAGGAGGTGACTTCTCTCCAAAAGGGTTTATGGGTCCTGCCATAATGAGGCTTAGGATCAGGTTTTGGGGTTCACCTGCGGTGATGAACATCTGCGCTGACAGCCGGGATCTGAGGACACGTAGTAGATCCACCCTAGCCCCTGAGTCAGGGGTCACATAATAGAGTTCTGGAGGCAAAAGAGGAAAATCCATTTCATCCTTAAGGTCAGAATGTGTGAAGGGTTAAATAGAAGCTGAGAGGAAGTGATTCCCTTCTATATATTATGGACACTTATTGCAGTGTTTCTGGGGCTGGAGTTGGGATCTGCTGTCAGGGTCCAGGAGGTTTGTTAACCCTTAAGGTATTTCACAGAAATTAAAGCAAAGTGGAGGTGAAACTTCATTTTGTTTCCAGATTCCAGTTTTTATCCATTATTCACAGGAACACGGTAGATGAGATCAGGGAAACGCAACTTAATATTGATTCTCCAGATTCTGCCGTTTTCAGAGATATCCCATATGTGGCCCTAGTGCGCTATTTGGCTCAACCACAAGCCCCATAATAGGAGGAGGAGCACCTACTGGACTCTGGGGTCTCATTTTTAATACAATTTTATTTCGGCGGCATTTTAGATTTGCGGACACCCTAAAGTGCTAAAACTTAATAAACTCCCCTAAAATCTCCCATATTGGAAACTACACCCCTTAAGGAATATAGCCAGGGATGCACGAGTATATGGACCCCACAGGTGATTCACAGATTTGTTTTTAGCTTCAGACTGTAAAAATGAAAAAAAAATTTTTTTGCAACAATCTTTAATTTTAGCTGATAATGTGTAATTTTTACAAGGAATCCTGAAAAAAAGCCCCAAAAGTTGGAGCGCAGATTTTGTTGGGGCCATGTCGTATTTTCAAATTCCCCAAAGTATCATAACAGGTGAAACCTTCCAGAATTCGCCCCATTTTGGATTCTACACCCCTCATGGATCTCATCTATGTTTGTATTGTGCATTTTGGCCGCAAAGTTGTTCCACAGATTTTTTAGCATTGGGCCATGAAAATGGGAGGAAAAAAACAAAGTTCCGCCATTGCTTTTTGGGCTTCATTTTTACAGCGTTCGCCATGCGGTATAAATGACAGATAACTTTACTCTGCGGTCGGTACAATTACAATGATATAAATTTTATGTACCGTGTATATTCAAGTGTAAGACGACTTTTTTAGCACATTTTTTGTGTCCGCCGTCTGGCCTAGATGCTGGTGACGATCTCTTCAGCTGTATGCGCCTCCTCTTGGAGCGCATACAGCTGAACATACTATTGCGGAGCAAGTGCTCTCTGCTCTGCAGAGGAATCCGGAAGGCCGCAAGCAGACGTGCGGCCTTCCGAAGTATCCAGCACAGGCGGTGTGTTCTGTCATCACGCTGCCTGCTCAGCCTGATGACATCACGGCCCCTGTGCCGAGAAGAAGACAGCACAGGGAGAGCCCCGTCAGAGAGTGGGGGAAAGAGGTGAGTACTGGTGTATTTTATTTTTTAATGCTGACCTGGAAACCCTGCCTATGGTGGATATTTATTTGCCTATACCTACCTATGGGGGACATTTACATGCCTATACCTACCTTGGGAAATTTACTGCTATAGGGGGACATTACTGCTCTACCTGCTATGGGACATATACATCCTATGGGGGATATATACTGCTATGGGACATTACCTGCCTGTACCTGCCTATGGGGACATATACCAGCCTCTACCTGCCTATGGGGGACATTAACGCATTACTTGCTATGGAGACATACCTGCTATACCTACTATGGGGACATTTTTATTATTATTATTATTTTATTTTTTTAAAGGCCATTGATTCGGGCGCTGTACTTCGAGGGGGTTCATACCTTATAAGTCAACGGTACAGTGATAGGGATAATGACAATTGCACGACAGAGGGAGAGAGGACCCTACCCGGAGGCTTCATCTACAAGGGGGGGAAGAGAAGGGTGAGGGCGTTGAATGTCTGTGGAAGGAAGTAGTGAAGTTTAGTGAGTTATAGGCAGCCTGAAGAAATGGGTTTTCAGTTGCTTTTGAGCTGGTGAATGGAGGGGAGTCTGATGTGTTGGGGCAGGGATTCCAGTGTGGGTGAAGCAGGAGAATCTTGAGACGGTTGTGTGAGGAGCTGATAAGGGGAGAGCAGAGGAGAATTCCTGCCTATGGGGATATATACCTGCCTATGCATATGCCTATATGTATATGCCTATACCTGCCTATAGGAGGACATATACCTGCCGATGGGGGACATTTACCTGCCTATGGGGGACATATACCTGCCTCTTCCTGCCTATGGGGACATTTACCTGCCTATGGGGGACATATACCTGCCTCTACCTGCCTATGGGGGACATATACCTGACTCTATTTGCCTATGGGGACATATACCTGCCTATGGGGGACATCTACCTGCCTCTACCTACCTATGACGGGCATTTATCTGCCTATGGGGGACATATACCTGCCTCTACCTGCCTATGGGGGACATATACCTGCCTATAGGGGACATATACCTTCCTGTGGGGGACACTTACCTGCCTATGGGGGACATTTACCTGCCTATGGGGTACATATACCTGCTTCTACCTGCCTATGTGGGACATTTACCTGCCTATGGGGGGACACTAAATTCCTTTCACCTATGGGGGACATATACCTGGTCATGGAGTTATTACCTGCCTTACTACCTATGGGGGACATTTACCTGCCTGTGGGAGACATATACCTGCCTATGGGGGACACAAACCTTCCTATTCCTACCTATGGGGGGACATATACCTGGCTATGGAGATATATGCCTTCCTCTACCTACCTATGGGGGACATTTACCTGCCTGTGGGAGACATATACCTGCCTATGGGGGACACAAACCTTCCTATTCCTACCTATGGGGAGACATATACCTGGTTATAGGAGGACATATACCTGCCTATACAGGACATATACCTGTCTCTACCTACCTATGGTGGACATTTACCTGCCTATAGGGAATATTTACCTGCCTATGGGGACACAAACCTTCCTATTCCAACCTATGGGGGGGGGCCATATACCTGCCTATACCTGCCTATGGGGGACATATACCTGCTTCTACCTGCCTATGGGAGACATAACTGCCTCTACCTACCTATGGTGTACATTTACCTACCTATTTCTGCCTATGGGGACACAAACGTTCCTATTCCTACCTATGGGGGGACATATACCTGCCTATGGTGGACATATATCTGCCTCTAACTTCATATGGGGGACATTTACCTGCCTATGGGGGACATATACCTGCCTCTACCTTCCTATGGGAGACATATACCTGCCTATGAGGGACATATACCTGCCTATGTATATGTGTTCTTTTTGTGTGTAGGTAGCATCTATTTAAGTGACCTGCGTTCAGTGTGATTCTATTGTGTAAACAATCAAAGAATCGCAATTCACTAATATCAATATATGTCCAGCATGCGAGTGGGTAAATTTACCAGTAGCTGCTGCATTTCCCACCCTAGGATTATACACAATTATTACACAATAGAAATGCTTTCATTAAAAATTTTTCTTTTTATGTCATTCTAGTTTGACAGCCATAACTTTTTTTAAATTTTTTTTGCATATAGAGCTGATTATGGGCTTGTTTTTTTGCGGGATAAGTTGAGGTTTTTATTGATACCATTATTGGGTTCATATGATGCTTTAATCACTTTTTATTAAGGTTTTTGTTAGACGCTTTGAACAAAATACATCAATTCTGGTAGTGTTTAATTTTTTTTTCATCGGTCACCGTGTGGTATAACTGACATGCTAGTGTTACTCCGCAGGTCGATACGATTACAGTGATGCCCAATTTGTATATTTTTTATGTTTTACTGCTTTTATACAATAAAAAACACTTTTATTCAAAAAGGAAAACGCATTTTTGCATTGCCACAGTCTGAGAGCCAGAACTTTTTTTATTTTTCTGTGTACAGAGCTGTGTAAGTGCTTGTTTTTTGCAAGATGAGTTGACGATTTTATTGGTATAATTTTTGAGGGAATGAGGCTTATATTTGGTTTTAAATCCATTTTTTGGAAGACAGAGTGAAGAAAATACTGCAATCCTAGTAGTGTTTTTTATTTTTAACAGGGCTCATCCTGCAGTATCTATGACAAGTTAATTTTACTCTGTGGGTTGAGACGATTACGGCAATACCCATTTTTTTTTGCATATAGAGAGCTGTGTAAGAGCTTTTTTTGCGGGATGAACTGATGTTTTAGTTGGCACCACTCTGGCATTTATGAGTTTTTGATCACTTTTTTATTCTATTTTTTTGTGCTGCAGGATGAAGAGAAATCACAATTCTGTGATTTATTTTTTTTTTTTTATACATACGCGTTCACTATGTAGGTTACTTCATGTGACAAATTTATAGGGCAGGTTGTCACACACGCAGCGATACCAAATATATGTACTTTATTTATCTTTTTTGGGGCAATTGGTGCTTGTAAATGGGAAAAGGCTGGTGTACGTGTTATTATTTTTCATGTTTTACTTTTTTTCTTTTTTTTTTTTACTTTTTATTTTCTTCACCTGCTTTTCCCCATAGGGGATTTGTCTCTGATCCTCAGATCATTTATACAATAGAGATCAGTAAAGGCAAAACTACTCTACACTGGTCTCTATGAGAACTGGCAGTCACCATGCCCACATTGCATTGCGGGGCATCGTGACATCACAGACAGCCCGTTACAGCACTCCCGGCTGTCAGGTACATTCAGCAGCGGTGACCGAGAGAAAACAGAAGGAGCTCCCTCCTCCTGCCTGTCCCTTAGCTGCAGGGGTCGTAATAGACCGCCGCCGCCACTAAGGGATTAATCACTCCTGCCACAGGTGATGTGGCATGAGGCCAGCGGTAATATACTGCTGGTCCCATGACGCGATCATGTGGGGCCTGCTTATGAGCCCACGCGATGTGCAGGACGTACTGGTACATCCCATGTCAGGAAGTGGTTATTAAAAACTGCATGAGTTTTCACTAACCTAAAAGAAATAATCATAAAAATATTTTTAATTTTTACAGAAAAATTCTGTAAGATTTATGAAGAAAATTGCATGTTCTCACTAAATTATAAAGGAGAAGAAGATATTGTGCAGCACTCATCAGGAGGAAACCACAATACCCTGAATGAACATCCAGGACGACAGAGTACAGACCTGTCCAATAATCCCCCTAATCACGAGGAATCTTCTCCTGCCCTACTACAGATGGTTACCACAAGTGCAGACCAAAAAGAGGGGGAAATGTTTCCATGTTGTCAATGTGGTGAACTGTTTACAAAACGCTCAAGTCTTGTTACTCAGAGAAGTATTCAAACTGGGGAGAAGCCATATTTAAGTTTAGAATGTGGAAAATGCTTTACCCATAATTCAGGTTTTGATGAACATGAGAGAAGTCAGACAGGAGAGAAGCCCTATTCATGTTCAGAATGTGGGAAATCTTTTACATATAAGTCACATCTTGTTATACATGAGAGAATTCACACAGGGGAGAAGCCTTATACTTGTTCTGAATGTGGAAAATGCTTTACAAAAAAATCAATTCTAGTTAGACACAAGAGAATTCACACAGGAGAGAAGCCTTTTTCATGTTCAGACTGTGGGGCATCTTTTGCAGAGAAATCACATCTTGTTACACATGAGAGAATTCACACAGGGCAGAAGCCGTATTCATGTTCAGAATGTGGAAAATCTTTTACACATAAGTCGCATCTTGTTATGCATGAGAGAATTCACACAGGGGAGAAGCCTTTTTCATGTACAGAATGTGGCAAATCTTTTGCACGGAAACCAAGTCTTCTTGTACATGAGAGAATTCACACAGGAGAGAAGCCTTATTCATGTTCAGATTGTGGGAAACGGTTTATATATAAATCATATCTAGTTACACACAAGAGAAGTCACACAGGAGAGAAGCCTTTGTCATGTTCAGAATGTGGGAAACAGTTTACATGTAAATCAAGTCTGGATAAACACATGAGAATTCACACAGGAGAGAAGCCTTTTGCATGTTCAGAATGTGGAAAATCGTTTACAGAAAAAGGAACTCTTGTTACACATGAGAGAACTCACACTGGAGAGAAGCCTTTTTCATGTTCAGAATGTGGGAAAACTTTTGCAGACAAATCACATCTTGTTACACATGAGAGAATTCACACAGGAGAAAAGCCTTTTTCATGTTCAGAATGTGGCAAATCGTTTACACAGAAACAAAGTCTTCTTGGACATGAGAGAATTCACACAGCAGAGAAGCCGTATTCATGTTCAGAATGTGGGAAACGGTTTATATATAAATCATATCTAGTTGCACACAAGAGAAGTCACACAGGAGAGAAGCCGTTTTCATGTTCAGAATGTGGGAAACAGTTTACATTTAAATCAGGTCTGGATAAACACATGAGAATTCACAAAGGAGGGAAGGTGTAATGTTCCTTTAGAGGGAAGTGTACGGAGAATTTGAACTTTGTTAAGCAAAACTCTTACTCTTAATTATTAATTGACTGATGTTAAAATTTTCCATATCTTTGTTGGGGTGATAGACTCTGTATTGGATAATTGCAGTAAATGTCTTCCTCTTAAAAACATAGGGGTACATATATGAAAACTGTCTAGGTCTAAGAATTTCTTTGTTGCCCATAGCAGCGATTCAGAGTGCCCCTTTCATATCATATAGTGCTCTTAAAAATGAGAGTGGAGCTGTGATTGGTTGCTATGGGCAACCAAGAAAGTCTTAGACCTAGACAGTTTTCATGCATGTCCCCAATAGACTCTAGAGCTCCAGGAATAATCAGCGTGGTAATAAATTCACCAATTGCGGTTCCAGAGCAAAAAAAAAAGGACAAGAGCACAGCACACAAAATGTGGGAGATATTACCTAGGAGCCCGGCCGGTGGCGCTCTAACTCTTCGTGATGCTGGCGGAGGACAGTAGTGACGTCACTGATTGGAGCTCCATAGTGCTACAAGATCTTATACATTTCACAGTGTCGCAGATTCCTTTGTCAGGGACACCTGGGTGAGCTGTAGTCCTCATAATAAAGCCCTAGCAACCAAATGATGTAGAGCTAAGTAACTCGAGTGGTAATTGGCACTAAAATAATAAAAAATTATTAAGCAAATGCAAAAAAAAAACCAAATACATACACAAGATAAAGAAATGTTTGTCTCAAATTACTTTACAGTTTCTTTAAGAATATTGATTAAGAAGCAAACAATGTAATGTCCCAGTTCAGACCAATTATAACAACGGTAATCAAATCAATATATGACTTCTGCTACAATAGTAGTCTTTCTAAGTCAATGATACTGGGGTTCAATCTTCCTTCTGTTGGGGGCTCCAAAATTATAGACTCATGGTAAATCAGAAGTGGGCCATAAATACCTGCGCCGACACATGGTGTAATCCTTGCTGTGAAGGAAAAATGGACACTGCCATCTATCTGAGGTTCCCAGAGACATGGGAGGATCAGATAGGACAGCTGGATGGTTTGACCCCTGAGAAGCACATCTGTTATCATGTGATTGATGACTCAACCAGGCCTTGGGTGAGCCAAAGACAACTGTGACTTGTCCTACAGGACTGTTGACCTGGAACAAGAGTGCCACCTACTGGAAGTATCAACCTCTGAAATGCTTTTCTATGGACTGTGCAAGAACGATGCTGATTGGTTAAAGGGGTTTTACCGTTTGAAGCTTTTGCAGACTTGAGCTGTCTCCATCTGTTTCAACTTCAAATCCAGGGGCGAGTCTCTCCTCTCAGTAGGTGTGTCTCTCCTCCCAGGAGGCGTGTCTCCCCTCACTGAAGAGTGGTGATATCATCATTCTGTGTGAAGAGGGGAAGAGAGAGGGTGTCAGCTCTGCAGACCTCCTGTTCTGATTATCATGGCTGTAGAGCTCTCAGCTAGAGGCTGCACAAGCTCCTTGTAACCAGAGCCCCTGTATTGCTATAACCAGATCGCTGTAAGGCCGTGTTCACACGGCTTATTCACGCCGTATTTGCGAGCCGGATTGTGCTCGCAAATCCGGCGTGAATAAGGGGCGGGGCGGAGGCGCGGCCCGCCGGCTCCATAGACTGCCATTATCCACGGCGGGATTGCGCTGGATATGTGCATGTCACTTTCCCCCCCGCCCGGCGGATTCGCCGAGCGGGTAGGAGCGATGGAATCCACTGTTCTCTATGAGAGCAGTGGATTACTGTAATGACTCTGACGGATTGGCGCCGTATTGAAGCGCAAATCCGGTGCGGAATATGGCGCCAATCCGTCGGCAAATAAGCCGTGTGAACGGGGCATAATGGTGTAATCAGTAATACACACAGTCTGAACTGATGAAGCAAGTGTGATAAATGCTCTCTGCCCTCCTCCCTCTGTTATCAGGCAGGAGATACAGCAGACTTTAAGGCTTTGTTATATGGGGGAAGCACAGGGTATAAAACTGTGTTATATGAGGGGAGAGTGAATCTATCACCTAGAATGTCAGTAATTGCCAAGATTGTTCACCTTAGAGCTGGGAGATGAGTATAGAGCCAGCAGCCCTCTCAGGCAGTTACTTTCACTTTTGATTTACAAAGCTCAGGGGGGGAGTAAGCACAGAGTGTAGGCAGCCAATCACAGCACAGGGGGCATTTCCCATCCGGGGGCGTGTTCGAACAGGCTGAATGACATCAGTCATCCAATCACAGAAAAAGGGGGCGTGTCCCATCTGGCAGCTGCAGAAATAGCTATAAATGGACAGAAAAGCTCATATCTGCTATATTAAGTGACTTAGGTTATGCAAACCAATTACAAAAGTGCTTATTTTTACTGTCCCCATCATTAGAGACATGATCTTTGTAGCAAGAAAACCCCTTTAAGAAAGTTCTTGGAGGTGTTCCAGGGCTGGTCAATGTATTGGCCGTGTGTGTGTGTTTGACTGGTATATAAGATTGCACACAAGGTCATGTCTCTTCCCCTCTACCCTCTCCTACCATCTTTCCCCTGTTATAGGGGACTGCAAAAGACCCTCCTTTACCTCATTGTGCGGTTTCCAAATTAATCAATAATTCGTAATTAAGACATATGCATTTGAATGGAACAAGATGCTGATACTGTGTCAATGCAAATCTTCTGGTTTATTACAAACAAAACATGGTTCATAGAACTTCTGTTTAAGGCGGATCATGCTTTTAATATATTAGTAAAACAATATGACATTATACATGGATTAAATATTCTATTGGTCAAACAAATTAATTAAGCCTCCCCATAATTATCATACCAAAACCCACCCTCATAAGTTTATTGGTTACTGTCAATTACACATACCCCATAACTTTATTCTATATGTGATTGGTGGATGTCCATTCTCCATCAGATCAGAACCCTATATTTTAGTCTTATTTCAATACTTATCTTAGATACAAACTGCGGTCAACTATTTCCATACAAATATTGCTGTGTGAAGCTCCCAAACATTGGGCTTTTGCCTTGCTTGCAAACAATTTTCTGGGAGTAAAGCCAAAAGTCATGAATAGGGAAGTGAATACAAAAATTGGGAAGTAACAGGTAACCTTTAGTAGCATAAGATATAACAGTATTAAGTAAGTAGTCATTCGCGAGCGAAAAAT
>JAODAL010061122.1:0-20511 GCA_025379985.1 Phyllomedusa bahiana | reverse complement strand
CTCTGCCGGGGCTATTTTAGGGGAAAAGCTGCAGTGTCGATGTAGGACATTGGGAACAGGCAGGTAGCAACAGAAAACAGCTACCAGGCAGGTAGCAGCAGTACAGATAAATGCAGTAAGTACAGTAAACGCAGGTAACAACAGTACAGGTAAATGCAGGAACAAGGACGTTAGTAAAGTTTTTTTTTTAAATGAAACAGACATCCCCAAAACATCAAAAAAACATCAAAAATTTCCCCAAACACAGGTTTGGAGTTTCCTTTAAAAACCCAGGGGGGTGAAAGGCTTTTGACCAATACAGGTACGGGTTTCTTTAAATTTCCTGGGCCGGGGGGCAAAGCACACCCAAAGACAGCACTGTAAAGGGCGGGAGGGGCCGTAAAGGGCGGGGGACAGGTTAGTACACACGGGCAGGGGGAAATTTAAGAACACACAGTCCTTTGGTCCAGAACGGGGGCCCCCCAGCATGGGGTGACTTTTAGTTTTCACGCATTCAAAATTTGAAAAGGTCTAAAAATCCAAAATGAAAAACCCCCAAATTGTAAGGGCTGATTTTTTTAAAGGTCATTTTTAAATTTTAAAAAGATTGCTAGCAAAATATCCTTTTTATCTGTTTTTTCCCAATACCAAAAACGTTGGATTACCCCGAAAAAACCCCTTTATAAATGACTTTTGAAATTTAAACATTTTCGGGAACCCTTGGGGTTTTCCAATTAAAAAAATAAATTTTTTTTGGGTCCCAAATACCGTTTAATGGCAGCCTGTAATTTACAAAGTTATTAAAGAGAAAAAAAAACTAAATTTCTTTTGATCGTTTTTCTTTAAAAAAAGCCGGGGCAGGTGCGAAAACTATAAACAAAAGGGAGAATACTTCGGGAAAAAAAAAAATTTTTTGTTCTAAATTTTTTTTAAAGCTTAGAACCCGTGTTTTCCCTCTTTTGAAAAAATGTTAAACCTTTTTTTAGGGGTATTTTCCCCTTCAGAAAGGGCCAAACAGAAACTTGTCATCATGGCTTTGAACACATAAGGCCTATCCTTTCTCATATTTCAGCTAAACAGTTCTCATTTGAGCTGAACAGCATATCACATGTCATAAATCACTCTCTGATAGATATTTGGCAGGAGTTTAGCATCCCTATGCAAAATACAGTACATTCACAATCAAGGTGGAAGCAGAATTTGTGTTAAGATGTAAGTAAAAAACGTGTGATTTTTATGCTTAAAATAAACCTGAAAAAAAAATGTTTCACATGGTTAAATTTTAACATAAAATGGATAACATAAAAGAGAAATTCATTTGCACCAAATATTTTAGAGCCTGAAGTAGCAGGAAGAAGTAAAATTTTTTTTAAATTTAATTTTGGTGTAAGAAACATCAACAAATACCCCCAAATTTGGAACGGGCGGGGGATAGGGGAATTCCACGGGACCACCAAAAGGGCGGGGGTTTATATACCACACCAGGGGGGCGGAAAAAAAAGGGAAAGGTCCCAATTTTCCCAACCCGGGGCCCGCCGAAAGGGCGGGAGGGGCTTGTTTGGGGTGGGATTCCACCAGGTCGCTACCCCTAGTGACCTGCTTGCGGGGGGCGGTCAAGGGGCAAACGCGGTACAGAAGGGGCATGAAAAAACCAAACTCTTAGTCGGGGGGGGGGCCAGAAGGTAAGGGAAAGGCAGCGGGGTTCGTGATCTTGGGGGACAAGCCAAAGGGAATTTGGTAACACGGGATAGGCAAGGGGAAAAAACAGGGGCCTTCCTCTCATAGAACAGGTGCTAGGGAAATCTGCAGATAAAGGAAGAGGGGGATTTAAATTATATGGGGGTCACGGCCGGCACACGCAATTCCCCGGCGGCGGGCCCCTTTTTAAACTGACAGAGCCGGCACGCACGTGCCCCAAGGGGTGGGGAAACGCGCACCGGCCGGCAGACCCCGCTCGAAAAGTGGGGGTCGGGGGTGAGGAGAGCGCCTGAGGGAGGGGTCGCCCGGGGGGAGGAAAAGCGAAAAGGGGAAATGGGCGGGGACCCCGATGTGCCCGAGCCTGGACCCCTAGGGGCGCGGGTTTGCCGTGACAAAAAAATTTGCAAGCAATACAAAAGTGTATCTGATGTGGTCTGTTGTTTGATACCCCGTAGGGTTTTGTCACGTGCACAAGGCCTCATTTATGAAACATGTCTAGTAGAAACCCAGGGCCTCTGGGGGCCCAGGGAAAACCCCAATCAAGTCATAGGCGCCCAAATTCAGGGGATCAGTTTTTTAAATTACCCGGGAAAATTAAAAGGCTGATTTTCTGATTGGTTGCTAGGGTTCACAAGGACACTCTTGCTTTTTAGAATTTTTTAAAATAAAAAGGCCCGGGGGCCGAAATCTAAGAAGCCGGGGGCCCCACACAAATTTTTGGATGGGGCCTTCCGTACCCACCCCTGCCACCCTCCCTCACCACGACCATTTACCGGAAAATCCCTTTTAATAAAAAAAGGGGGGCAAATACCCACCCCTTTACATATTACCTTTCATACTGAAACCCAAAAAAAAAATCCCCAGTATTCCCCAAAGGGACCAACTTTAAACCAATAACTCTACTACATAATCCCTTTGTTTGGGTTCCCGGCCCAGAACACAACCAAAAAGGGGAACTGAATAATACCCCTCAACTATTACTGTTCGTACACAAAAGAAAAATAGTACCGTCATATAGTGACCTTATAGGGGTTAATATTTTTTTGTACAAAACTCTGCAGACTGAAAATTACCCCCATACATTGACCATATAGTGGAAAGACACCAGGGGTACACAGGCCGGGAAAGACTGAAATAAAACCACCATACAGGGCCCATAAAAGCGGTAGCCCCAAACCAGTGTAAAACCAAGACTCGGGGCAGACATAAAAATTTGATTAAAATCATTTACATTTGTGAATCAAAAGGTACTTTCCCCCTGACGGGGGTTCGTTGATTTTTCCCCTTTTTGCTTACATCCCGTCCAGACCTTTACATAGGGAACATTTTCCCTGACATGACATCCGGGAATTTTCCGCCCCGGGCCCCCGGGCAAATATGGGGTTCATTTGGCAGGCAGGGTTTAGGTACTAAAGGGACCATACGGGGTAGAGCGGGGGGTTAGGAGGGCTATAGGGGCGATAAAAATAGGGTTTAGGTACAAAAGGGGGGCCCCATAAAAGTAGACAGGCGGGCTTCGGGGGAATGGGTAGGAAAGTTAGGAGGCTATAGGGGCTATATAGGCAGCCCGGTTTCAACGGGGCTATAGGGCTATTCAGGAAGCAATTGGGTTAAAAGGCAGGGTTTAGGGGGAAAACAAGGCAGGCTTGGGGGTATATAGGCAGGCTTGAGGGGTATAAAAGCAGGCTGGGGGGTTAAAAAAGGGAAAAGCTGGGGGGTAAAAAGGGAGGGGGGGGGGGGTTTAAAAGGCGCTAGGGGGCTATAAAGGCAGGGGGGGGTATAAACCCGGGCTGGGGGACATGCGGGGCAGGTGGGGGTTATATAGGAGACTGGGGGTAATAAATGCGGCTTAGGGGGTATATAGGCGGGTTAGGGGTATACGGGCATCGGGGGGGTATATAGGCGGGCTTGGGGGTATATGGGCGGGCTTAGGGGTTATAGGCGGGCCCTTGGGGGGTATATAGGACTTGGGCATAAAAAGGCAGGCTTAGGGTATATAGAGCAGGAGGTTTACGGGCGGGGTTTGGGGTTACAGGCGGGCGGGGGGGGTATATAACAGGCAGGGGGTATAAGGGGCGGCGGGGGGTATATAAAGGCAGGGGGGTTTAGGCGGCTTGGTGGTATATAAACAGGCTTAGCGGCATACAGGCAGGAAGGGGGTATACAGTCAGGCAGGGGGTATATAGGCAGGTTTGGGGGTATAAAGACAGGCTTATCTGTATATAGGCAGGCAGGGGGGTATGCAGGCAGGCAGGGGGGTATACAGGCAGGCTTAGGGGTATATAGACAGTCTTAGCGGTATATAGGCAGGCAGGAGGATATACAGGCAGTCAGGGGGGTTTACAGGCAGCCAGGGGGATATAACGGCGGGGGTTGGCTTGGGGGGTATACGGCAGTCAGGGGTATACAGGCATAAAGGGGGGTATATAGGCAAGCAGGGGGGTATACAGGCAGTCAGGGGGTAACGGGGCGGGAAGGTTTGGTAATGGCAGACGGGGGGGTTAATGCGGGCAGGGGGGGGTATTAGGCAGACTGGGGGTTATGTTTCCCAGCTTAGGGGGAATAGGTAGGTTTGGGGTAAAAAACAGGCTTAGGGTATACAGGCGGGGCAGGGGGGTATACAGACGGGCATTGGGACAAGTCAGGGGGGTTTAGCAGGCTTGAAGGTTTACAGGCATCGGGGGGGGTTTTAGGGCATCAGGGGGGTAAAAATAGGCAGGGAGGTATACAGGCAGGCGGGGGGGGTTATAAGGAGGGGGGGGATATAGGCAGGCTTGGGGGGTTATACACAGCAGAGGGGTATAAAAGGGCAGGCTTGGGAGTTACAGGCAATAAAAGGGGGTATACGGCGTCAGGGGGGGGTTTATAGGCAGGCTTGGGGGTAAACAGGCAGGAAAGGGGGGGGTAACGGCAGGCTTGGGGTATTTTAAAAGGGCTTAGGGGTATACAGCAGGCAGGGGTATACGGGGGGGTTACGGCCTTTTGGGGGGCAGGTAAAAATAAGAAATCATTACTTCCCTCGGTCCATGCTCCCTCGATTGCCGGCGCAGCCTCTTGACAGGCGGTGAGTGAGTCCCCCCGGGCGCCCCCACATGACACAGAAAACCCGGCGGCAATACAGACGGATCGTCGCCCCACTTGCTTCTCCAGGCACGCTGCCTCTAAACGCTCGGGGGGGGGGAGGCCCGGGCCCCCCTCAGTGAATTTTGTTTGTTCACTGCCGGCGGGCCCAGGAGCGGCTTTACCGGATTTGGGGACGTGATAGAAACTGCCCCGGGGGGGGGCTCCCTAAGTGCAGGGCCCCCAAAGTGCACGGGCCCGGGGCATTTGCTTGTTGCCCCCCCGGGGTTTTAGCCCCCTAATGGGGCCCCAGTGTTTAGGACACATGTTACATTTTTTTCCATTTTTTTTTAAATGCTGCAATATTGATATTGAAATATCAAACACACTACAAAAATGCTGATTTGTTTTGGACATTTCTCTTCACTTTTTAGGCACTGCACTCTCAACAAACTCTGTGTAAATCAATAGTGCAGGCAAGAAATTTTGTAATATAGCTTATTAACCCCTTCCTGACATAGGACATAGCTAAACGTCCTAGCGGGAAGTGTGTTCCCGCTAATGGACATATGGGTACGGTCTGGCGATCGTGCGGTTTTATAAGTGAGACGATCGCTAAATTACCGCTGGTCTCATGCCACCTCACCCATGGCCAGAGGAAGCTCTGGCTGCGGGTGATTAACCCTTCGCTGTTGCAACCTATCATGGTCGCGATAGCGATGTTGCAGGCAGGAGGAGTGAGCTCACTGGTCTCATACCTGACAGCCCAGATACTTTGCTAAAGCATCCGGCCTGTCTGGTGACATCACCGTGTCCACAATGCATTGTGGGCAAGGTGATTGACACTCACCATGGAGACCAGTATACAGCAGCAATGCTGTGTAGTGGTCTGCCTTGTAACAGTGATCTGAAGATCGCTGATACAAATCCCCCATGGGGAAAAGTGAAAAAAATGTGAAAAAGTAAAAAAAAGTAAAACACAAACATGAGAAATAAAATACAAACGTATACACTGCCCTTTTCCCCTTTACAAATGCCAATCACCCCAAAAAAAGATAAAAAATAAATAACGTACACATATTTGGTATCACCGCGTGCAGAACGACCCATCCTATAAAAATGTCATGTTAATTATGTCATGTTAACCTGCACAGTGGATGCCATAAAAAAGTCACAGAATTCCGCAGGTGGTGCCAATTAAAATGTCAGTTTATCCCGCAAGAAAAAAAAACAAATTTTCATATATCATTAGCAGACATGCAATTTTCACAAATTCTTATGTACCTTTGTTCTTTAACTAATAGTGTGCTGCTGGCACTTGGAGTATGTATATATTGTTACCGCACCAGCATGCACCTATGCTCGTTTTTTCAAAAAAGTTTTTTATGTGCATAGTCAACTGTTGTCTTTTCCACTGATCATTCACACTTAATTTTCCGCAAAATCTGTCTTGGAAGACAAGATAGGTCATTAGCTTACTGATAAATAAGGTAACATGCTGCCCACAGTAGTCTATGTGCAGGGTAGGAGGGGGAGGATAAATGAGTTGCTAGAGATGGGAGCAAATACATACATAGACACAAATGCAGCATCTAGTAAGTGCTATTGTCTTATCCCAGTTATACCTTAGAGTATACCTACACTTGTTAGTGCTGTCCTCCATGGTGCCACTGCTTCTGAGGGATTGCTTCCAAGAATTAAAGGGGTTTTGCCACAAAGTAAAATTGATGTGGGAAGTTTGAAAATGAAATAACAAACATTTTCACCATTCATCATTATTAAAAATTCTGCACCGTATTTGTTTTAGCTGCTCCTTTAGTGATCCATTGTTTACAGCTCATCTCCAGGGGACACGACCAGGGCTGAGAGCTCCTCAGTCCTGGTCGCACATGCTCAGACATCAACCCTCACCTCAGGCAGCTACTGAGTGTTCAAACCCCAGGTGCTGTCATTCTACTCCCGTCCTCTGTGTTCCTTAGTAATTAGTCAAACAGTGCAAATAAATAAAAAAAAGGAACCTCAATGAGGTCTGTGCATTGATAAAGAAAAAAAAAGCACAGGTTTGGTTCATGCAGGGATTTGAACCTAGGACCCTTGTGCTGTAAAGCAAAAATGTTACCTCATCTCTACTTACAATTCTATACATAAACAGACCTTTCTTTGACTAGAGAGAGAAAAGGTATGATAATGTCATCCTGCTGAGTCACATGATATGCAATTCAAACAAATCACACATGCCCCCTTCTGAGCACACAGAGCTGAAGAGCTGGATGCAGGAGCAGGGCTGTGGAGTCGGTAAGCCAAAGTCCCGACTCCGACTCCGACTCCTCAATTTCCCCTAACCCCGACTCCGACTCCCTCTCATACTATAAGAGAACTTAATTTAAGCTTTTTATCATCCTTATGATACAATAATCAAGCTATAGGTAGAACAAAAATATATTTATTGGAAACAACTTTAGAACACAAAAAAACTTTATTAAATTGTAAATATGCAAAACGCTGCAGTAAGTGGGAAAAAAAAAATTTTCAACAAAACGTCGAATACATTGTGGAGTCTATGAATTTGTTTGAGAAAAAGTATTGCCTCCATCGATCCTCTTTCATAGATGACCTCAAATCTGATCGAATTATTTTAAGTCTAGAGAACAGCCTCTCTACACTAACTTTGGGTTGGTGGCAAAGCGGGTGACCAAATGGGCAACATCTCAAACAATCTCGGGGTATAAAGGAATTGCCTCATGCACAGTCAGTTTTGATGATCGGTTGAACTCTTCTACTTCTTTGAGAGCAAGTGAAAAATTTTGCTGAAATACAGTCAGTCTGTTTGCTGTGAGAGTGGAATCTTTTCCCTGTGGCAACGCTTTGCCTGCTCCATGTCATCCAAATACTTTCAAAATTAAACTCCTCATGTGATGAGGCTGAAGATATGGTGGCAGTAGCATTGACAAGACCCAATTCCTCTTCTTCTTTGGCAGTCCTCTAGCCCACTCATCCTAATTGCTACCTCAGTCAGAGCTTCTTTTCCTTTGTAATCTGTTGATCATCCAGCAATATATCGATGAGTTGGGTCCACATAAACAGCTGCCAAAAGAATTTTATTATCTAATAACAGTGTCTCTCTCCTTTTCATTGAAGCAGCAATGCCATCTGCGATTAAGCCTCCTCTTTGGGATAGGCTAAAAAGCAAGTTCTTCCACTCCTTTATGAAAGTTCCAGGAGTTAAATCCTCAGCTTGTAATTTTTTAGTCACTGTGAATGGGTGTTGAAGCAGTTCTTTTAATTCAGCCACCTGTGTCCATTGACCTTCACTTAATGTCACCTGAGGGTTGGCCATGTCCACAAGAAAGGGTTTCAGCTCAACTAATCGTTCAATCATCAAATAAGTACTGCCCCACCGAGTGGCTTGATCTACAATTGCCCCTTTCCCAGCACGTCTCTTCAAGATAGAATACATTTTAGGGGTTCGGGCAGCAATAGCCAATTGCCTCACCTTGCCAATCAGAGTCCCAGCATGTCCCTCTTGCAGACTGTCTCTTATCAGCGCATGTGATAAATATGACAGAATTTTGAAGCAGCTTCAGCAAGATCTAATTCTAGAGTATCATGTTGCTGTTATTCTGTAGGAATATCTGTTTGTTCCTCAGTTACAAGATCAGGACTGTGGCCTTCCATCTCACACATACTGAATCCAAAGTTTTCTTCTAACTGTTGTTCACCTTCTTATTCTCATTCATCAGTTTAATTGTACGTGTCATATTTGAAGCATTGTCTGTTACAATAGCAAGAATCGTTCTTTTTTGAGTTCATAATCTTGCAGAACATTTTCCACTAAGGCCTGGAGAAACTGATGGTGTGATGAGCTTTAGTGTCCTTTACTGCCAGCGTCTTGGTAACAAATTTTTTGTTGTCACAAACAAATCGAACATTTATAGTAAAATAGTTCACTCTGACGTGTGCAGGCATCCATTTTAAGATATATAAAGCGTCTCTTGAGAATCTTTTTAAGATCTTCTTTTTGGTTAAAGGCTTCTTCAATCACTAATTTTCTAATACTTTCTCTTTCCAGAGAAACACCAAGTTTGCGGGCCATTTCTCCATTAAGAGCTGTAAAAGCTGGTCAAGCAAATAATGATAATGGTACACCGTCCTTCACAACAAGCTGTATGAGCTGTCTTTTAAACACATCTGCTGTCATTGTTACAGTAATTTTGTCACTTACAAAATATCTTGTTACTGATGTTTGAGACACTCTTTCGTCCTCCTTTGCCTGGCGGGAAGTGCTGGGCACTGGTTTTTTTGGTGTCACTCTGATCCTTCTCAGTCACAGATTTGAAAACTTCTGGGTGGAAGCGGTTTAAATGTCTTTTTAGATTGGAAGCTCTTGTAGGAGCGTTTGTATCGCTTCCTGAATATGCACTGATTTTGACATCACAGCATTTGTTTTCATCTGGGTCACTTATCTTACACTGACACACAAAATATTTTTTATCTTCTGTCAGTGGGAAATGCTCAAAGACAGCTGACTTCATAGGAAGCTTCTTAGACATTTTATAATAATATAAATTCGTCCTCAAAATAATTTTGGCCTATGAAAAAAAAAAAAGGTATATTGTAATCTCTCAAAGAATAGCGAGTATAACTTTGGGTAGAAATAAAACAAACTTTGCATAAATCAATAGTACAGATATGTCATGACAAATAAAAAGTTTGTAATATGTGTTTTATTAGATATCTTTAGCTGAACTTTCAGTATCAGGCTTTTCTCTGGATACAGGGCCTGATGTATGAAAACGGTCTTGGTCTAACTTTCTTTGTTGCCCATGCAAACAATCAGAGCTCTGCTTTAATTTCTCCACAGCACTATATAAAAGGGGAGCTCTGATTGGTTGCTATGGGCAACAAAAACTTCTACACCTAGACAGTTGTCATACATCAGGCCCTGGGTGTTTTACATCATACTGCTTCACAGTCTACAAAGTGAAACTACTAGCAGTGCTTTGGCAACAGCTTTTACAACTACAGTACTTTCTCACATGTGTGTTTCTGTATTTCTAAATATGAGATGTTAGAAAACAGTTTCCCCCCTTAAATTCTAAGTATAGCATATATAAGCCATCACAGCAGCTAACTCTCCAAACAAGAGCTCAGAGAAGAAGCAAGAAAACACATGAAGCATACAGAGAGAACATATACTGGACAATTGATTTATGCACAGTTTATTGAAAGTTTAGATATGCTAAGAAGTACTTGCCTTAAAGGTGTTTTCTCAGCACGATGATTCACTGGCTGACAGGCAGTCACTCTGTCTCCTCAGGCTGTGGGTGGGTCTCCAGCAGTGATTAGCATATATTAACTTCAAGCCCTTCTTCAGACAGAGCA
The DNA here is from genome assembly GCA_025379985.1 of Phyllomedusa bahiana. Taxonomy (NCBI): domain Eukaryota; kingdom Metazoa; phylum Chordata; class Amphibia; order Anura; family Hylidae; genus Phyllomedusa; species Phyllomedusa bahiana. Next base: position 10,392 of record JAODAL010061122.1, on the reverse strand, counting down.
GGAAATTGTGTTCTCCAACACAATTACAGATAAAGTCAAGCCTTCCAGTCCTCACAGTCACAACACTTGTATACTTTGCTTAAAGCAGATAATGGTGCTAAACCTTGTAAGTTCACTCAGAACTCAGTCCCATCATTCCGTGGGGGTGAGGTTACTCCTCTCAGCTAATCAGATAACAGGCTTTCTGGTATGCAGGTTACCATAGAAACCTGTGTGCAGTGAGAGACCTGCTGAACTGTCTATAGTTCATGACTGAAGTAAAATCTACTGACCAAAATATTTACAAAATGTTGTCTATAACAGTCCCTTTATGTAGTAAGCAAACTTCTTTAATTCTGTTTTCTCTAGCAGATCTGTGATGAGTGCAGCCATTCCTTCCCAGTGCTTTTTCCTCTGATCTGTAGCAAGAAGCTTCACAACTGAGCATGTACATAAAGTGCAGCACACATTCATTTCACTTAAGAGCCTAGATGCTTATATAAGGAATAGAGCAGACCTTTACAAGACATTTCATTATTTTCACAAATTCTTATGAAAATATATTCAGCACATACTGCAATGAACTAACTGGACCAATTTATTAAATATTTTGGGAGTCGGAGTCGGTCTATTTTATTCCGACTCCGACTCCGACTCCACGACTCCAACTCCGACTCCACCAAAATGGGCACCGACTCCGACTCCACGACTCCGACTCCGACTCCACAGCCCTGTCAGCAGGAGGTATGAAATGAGATCGTGGCAAAACCCCTTTAAGGAAGCTAGATCTCTTCACCTTTATGTGTGCTGTAAATAGAGACATCATAGCAGCTTGTCAACTCATACTCTGGACCTAAGCTCAGGGAAAACTGAGAGGAAAAAGGGCAACATAATTGCCAAAATCTGTTGTTCCTTATGCACACATACTTGACAGCGCATTATGAAAAGTCACCTAGATGAACACTTCAAGGGCCAAGTGAGTTAGTTTATAGATAAAAGAGTCATGAATCATTGCCCTAACAAAGTACTGCTAGACAGCAAGTTATCAGCCTGTTATATATTATACAGTAGAAAGGTACAGTGCTCTTTTATTTTAATTGGACCGCCCAGCCTTTGGGCCACATAACAGCTGCTATGTCTTTAGTTACACCAAGTTCAGTTCAAAGAAGAATAGTCAAACTAGGAACCTACAGTCCAGGCAAAGGAAAAGTCAGGAGTGTCCCTTTACATAGGTTTGCAGTGCTGCCATAGTTAGAATAAGCAAGTAGTGGCATGCACTGCCCATTAAATCTACAAACACAAGCGCATGTGCAGTAGCAGAAAAGAGGAGAATATAGCTGTCACTAGAATGCCTGTTGATGCTGACCGAAAGTAAATGTAACTTGCAAAATGGAGAGGCAGACTGTGAGTCCAACATATCGGTGTCTATGTAGGCGTAGGCTTGAGAGTCTGGGCCATGTTAGAAGTTTCTTTGAAATTTTGGGATAGTAAGCATGCATGACTTATTATCTAAACTGTGTTGTCAAGTTTGTCTCAGATTATTCAAGTCTTCAGCACAAAGTCAAATTGGCACCGAAGTAAGGGCAGAGATGGGACAGTGACTTAGACCAGGGGCATAACTACCAGGGTAGCAGACATAGCATCTGCCACGGGGCCCGGGATCTTAGGGTGCCTGGGCCCCGAGGCAGCTGCTAACACATCTACTAAACTGGTATTTCAGCTCCTGCATAGAGCTAAGGGACTAAGGGGGCTAAGGGAGCTAAGGGGCCCGACGCATCCTGCCTCTGAACGCTCGGGCCCTCGGCCCGAGCATTCACAGGCAGCACTGTCCGGTGTGAGCAGAGCGCAGTCGGCACTTCGCTTTGCTAATCAGCCTGCTATGCGCAGGCGCCGGCCAACAGTGCTGAGTGGGCAGCGCGATGACACCGCCCACGCCGAGCACAGCCTGCCCGGGAGCTGAGCTGCGAGGGAGCGTGGCACAGGTGAGTAAGGGATTTCTTATTTTTTAATATTAATGAACCCTGCCTGTATATAGCCCTACCTGCATGTATATTGCCCTTCTGCCTGTATATAGACCTACCTGCCTATATATTGCCCTTCCTACCTGTATATTGCCTACCTGCTGTATTTTGCCCTGTTCTGCATGTGTATAGCCCTACTGCCTGTATATAGCCTGTCTAATACCTGTATATAGCCCTACTGCTGTATATTAGCCCTGTCCTGCTGTAAATAGCCCTCCTGCCTGTATTAGGCCCTGCTATATGTATATAGCCCTCTGCCTGTATAGAGCCCTGCCTGCTGTAAATAGCCCTTACCTGCCTGTAAATAGCCAATGCATGCTGTATATAGCCCTGCCTACCTGTATATGCGATGCCTGCCTGTTATAGACAATACCATGCTGTCGTATAGCCCTGCATGCCTGTATATAGACCTCCTTCCTGTGTATTAGCCTGCCTGCCTGTATATAGCCTGCCTGTATATAGCCAAACCTGGTATAGTGGATTTGTTTGGTAGCAATATGACAGTGAGATGTATGGTGAGGTCTTTGCCCCTTGTATTATCTAGTAACTGCATGTCCTGGTAAATGTTCGTTGTCGGGGAGCTGGGTGATGGGGGGGGGAGGGGTTAGGGGGCCCATCCAAAAGTTTGCTATTGTGCCCAGGCTTCTCTAGTTATGCCCATGACTTAGACTCGATATAGCGCACAGCAGTAGGACACATTGATACTACACATTTTTAATCTTTTAGTATTACAATTTGTTTAACTGTATGGTATTTAGGTGGACCACTCGACAATTTCCGGAAGGTTTTCTAGGCATTTTGTTTGCAGGACTATCTTTCATATGCATGTTACAGAATTCAATAAGATATATTGAGCGAAGTCCAAGGCTCCTTTTTGTGTGCCAGGCTTGGTTAAAAGGTATGAAAATCATCGTACCTTAAGAACCAACAAGGTCTTGAACTTATTATGTGAGGATATTTCAATTCTTAGATTTGTTTAATATTTCTTTCTTCGATCTTTCCAGAATTTTGAGATGCAGTCATTAAGTGAAATGTGTTACTAATCTTGTTCCACAATTCTTTAAGAGTCTTAAGTGCAGACCACAAGCATTAAAAGTTTGCAAGCAAATTATATGTATTTTCCATACAGAAATAGGTCATACAGTAAAGAGAAGAATTTTACACATTCACCATAGTTGAGGTTGACAGTAAATTTTGACCATGTTTAGTACTGGCAGAGGAATATGTTGCGGCTTCACAGGTGGCTTTTCAGCTTTTCCTGCCCAACTCTTTGTATAAAAACTAATAGGACAGGGATAGAGTTTATTTGGTGTAGCATCAAGCTGGAGGAAAAATGCATAGGACCAAAGAACACTGCAGTATAGTTAGGTGAGCAAAAGATATAGAAATTACAAGTCTTTTTGGGGGTGGGGCGTGAGTTTGTCGCAGATCCACCATAATTCCAAAATCAGAAAAATACTAATGATGCAATCAGCAAACAGTATTTTCAAAGTTCCAGCATCCACAAAAATAGAGTAAAACATTTTTGCTTACTTTATTTAAAAGTCCAAAAAGTCATGTTAAAATCTCAATAGTTTATACATAATATAATCTATCTGACACGATTCGGAAGAGAATCTCCTTAGACTTAGCATAGTATTTATATCAGCACCTTAAATGCCTAAAGACACCTGACAATCGCCCATGTAGACTTACAAAACACAAACAAAACTGCATAATATTAACCCTTTAAGGTCTAAACCTGTTTTGGACTTAAGGACCAAACCTTTTTTTCTCAACTCTGACTTGTGTCCCTTTATAGGTAATAACGTTTTAATGGTTTTACCTGGTTCATGGGAATCTGAGATTGATTTATCGGTGAACACATTGTCTTAAAGTTAGAATTTTTTTTGTCTGACATCTTATTTATTTATTTATTTATGAAAATAACATTAACATATTGAAAAAATATGTAAAATTTGCCATTTTCAATGTTTAAAAATGTCTGTGTGTAAGACACAATCGTATTACCCAACAATTAGTAAAAATGAAAAACCTACCATAAGTCTACTTTATGTTGGCTTCATTCTTCACAAACAATGCTCATACTTTTTAGGACTTTTAGGGGCCTCTTAAATTTTTTTAGCAAATTTTAAAATTTTCATGGAGAAATTTGTAACACTGATTTTTTTTTTAGGGACAGAAAGTTCTACCTGGACTTTCGAGGGACCTTTATGTTAGACATACCCATAAATGGCTTCATCTAAGAAACTCAAGGTATTTAAAACAACACTTACAAAGTTTGCTAACTATTTAGGTGTTTCAATGAAATTAAAGCAAAGAAGAGGTGAAATTTCAAAATTTAATATTACTTGCAGATTTTCAGTTTTTATCCATTATTCACTGGAACACAGTAGATGATAACAGGGAAATGCAACTCAATACTAATTTCCCAGATATCTCTAGTGTGCTATTTGACTCAGAGTAGCACCTACCGGATTTTGAGGTCTAATTTTCATTAGGATATATTTTAGGCACCATTACAGGTTTGCGGACGCCCTAAGGTGCTAAAAATTAACTCCTTAATGACCACGCACCGTCTTTTGATGGCGGCTGGTGCGGTCGTTCGTCAGCAGCAACGTGTATTTTGGGTCGCTGCTGACCATCGGACGTTTGCGCGCCCGGCGCTGTCAGCTGGCTGGGATCGGGGCTGTACTACAAAGCCCTGATCCAGAGCATCTCCTGCGCCACAACAGGAGTGCAGAGAAACCTCCGCAACGCCGGTGGATTTAACTCTTTGATGCGGTTCGGTGCTGTTACCCGCAGCGCAATCAAAGGGTTCACTGTGCATAAACTTACACACCACAAAAACCTAAAATATTTGGTATCCCACACGAGTTAATAACATGTAGTATTATAATCTAACAAGTTATTAAGTGTGAAATGTGAATGATGTAAAAAAAAAATAAAAAAAAAAAACTGCATTTTTTATAAGTGAACTTAATACTCATTCACATAATAAGTACATCTTGTCTCGACAAATGAGGACTATTAACAATGATCGTGAAAAATAAAATAAAAAAAGGTACAAAACTGTTGAAACGCAAGCAGGCAAAAACTAAAAAAAATGTTCTGTCAGTAACTACTTTTCAGGCGTTCGGCGTAAGGGGATAATAAAACAAAACACACCTAAAATGAATTCTTATTGGAAATACATCCTGAAGGTAATAGCTTTTATTATATATATAGCGTTCGCCGTGTAGTATAAATTACATGATAAATTTACTATGTGGGTCAGTACAATTGCAATGATATAAATTTTATAAAGTTTTTTAAGTTTTGATACTTTTGCACAATTTTTTGTAAAAAAAAATTTCATTTTTATGTTGTCATGGTCACACAGCCATAACTTTTGTATACAGAGCTGATTAAGGACTTGTTTTTTGCAGGATGAGTTGACAATTTCATTGGTGCCATTATGCGGTTTATATGATGCTTTGATCTCTTTTTAGCAAGGTTTTTTTGGAGACAGAATAAATAAAAGTTCTGCAAATTGGTGAGTGTTTTTTATTTTTTACAGCGGTCACGCCATGGTTTTAGTGGGTAGAATTGAACAAGCTAGATTTTTAATCTGTTGTACGATTACAGCGATACCCAATTTGCATATTTTTTAACATTTTACTGCTTTTACACCATAAAAACACTTTTATTTAGAAAACACGTTTTTGCACCAATATGAGAGCCATCACTTTTTTATATTTCTCTGTACGGAGCTGTGTAGGGGCTTGTTTTTCCCAGATCCAGTTGACATTTTTATTGGTATCATGTTTTGGGGAAAAATGAAGTCTTGATTGCCTTTGAATCCGTTTTTGGAAGGCAGGGTGGAGAAAATACAGCAATCCTGATAACGTTTTTTATTTTTATTTTTTACAGCACTCACTGTGCAGTATACATGACATGTTAGTTTTACTCTTCTGGATGATACGATTGTGGCAATACCCAGTTTATATTATTTTTTTTTAATGTTTTCGCAGTTTAAAAAACAAATGTTTTTATTATGTAAAACAATATTCATGTGTCGCTCTTTTCTGGTAGCCATAACTTTTTTACTTTTCCATGTACAGAGTTGTGTAAGGTCTTTTCATTTGAGGGCAAACTGACATTTTCATTGGTACTGCTTTGGCCTTTGTATGACTTTTTTGATCTCTCTTAATTCCATTTTCTGTGTAGTGGAATAAGCAAAAATTTCAATTCTGCCACAGTTTCTTTTATTAATTTTTATGGCGTTCACCTCATGGGTAAAGTAACATGACAGATTTATAGGACAGGTCTTTCCGCATGCAGCGATACCAAACATGTTTATTTTGGATCTGTTTTTGGGTGATTGCCGTTTGTATATGGGGTGTGTAAGAAGGGCGCAGTGCATGTTTTCTGCATTTTTTATTTTTATCTTTTTTTTACACCTTTGCTTTTATTTATACTTAGCAATCATTAGATCACTGGTATAACTCAGGTATAATATACTGCAGCATGTCTATGCTGCAGTGTATTATGCCAACTGTCAGCCATCCTGTCAGACTTCATCCCCAGACAGAGACTGGCAGGATGATATCACAGACAACCCAGAGGTCATTGTCTGAACCCCTGATGGAGGACAGAAGGATCTCCCTCCCTCTGTCAACTCCTTAGGTGCTGCAATCACTATTTACGGCAGCTAAGGGGTTAAACTGCCAGGAATGGAGTTATCTCCACTCCCGATGGCAAGTGCACAATTGCCGCAGGAGCTCGGTTATGATTGACAGCCGGGCAGTAGCTGTACCCGCACGATTGCCATGACATTCCTGGACTTCATGGTGCACTAAAGGGTTTTGCACCATAACATACATGAACATCATAGTAAGTTAAAAGGTCAAAATTACCATTACATACACAATAAAAGCATACATCAAGTCTGACATGTTTAATAATCATATAACAAATCTTGCCTAATATTCCAAACTAATATTCAAATTATTACATTCCACCTCCACTTTGCTTTAATTTCTATGAAATACCAAATGGGTTAATAAACTTCCTAAACGGTGTTTTGAATATTTTAAGGGGCGTAGTGTCTTAGATGGAGCCATTTATGGGAGTATCTAACATACAGGCCCCTCAAAACCACATCAGAACCCTAAAAAAAAATCAATGTTGCAAATTATCTTGAAAATGTGAAAAATTACCACTAAGAGAGACATGAATGAAAGTGTTTTTCCCACTTTTCTGGTGTAAAATGTGCCAAAAGTAAGTGGGCTACAATGTATAATGCAGAAAATGAATGTGTTAGGCACATTGTTCGCAAGACTCGACACTCTCTAATGTGCCCAAAGTTAAAGGACCTTTTCGGGGCATTCTGGGGGTGTGTCGCATCACACTCGTATCATTAGATACATATATGAATGTGGGTCATCAAAACTAGGCGCATTACTGCTCGGACAGGCAGACCTATCTCAATGTGGTCTGCCTGAGCCTGAGGAGTTGAAGTGGAGCTAGATTTGCCGTTAGGCTAAAAAATGTTCATTATTTTTAAACATCCACCAGTACAATAATAAAAAGTTATTTTTGATAATTATCAAACTACAAAAAATTACATTTTTTAAATTTAATAAAAAATTTTATCATATAAAATTATAAGAAAAATATATAATATCGCAAAAATATATAAATATCTCATATAAACTGTATTTAAAATTAATAGAATCTATAAGTAATTTTACATTAAATAACCCACTGATTATGTTGTTTTTAGTACATTAAATTTGAAATTTATTTTTGCTGCTCTCACCCTTTATTCTACATACGGAGCCAGAACACCACACCATAGTTTCTATTCACTGACATGCTATTCTAGTGGCTTTTCTTTTATTTCCAGACTATCTATAGTCTTTATGCATGTTTGGCATATCATTAATGCGCCAAAGTTCCGTAACGCGCCAAACACACAGGCGAAGCACATCGAACACCATTTATAATACAAAAAAAAACACTTTCATACATTCGGGCGCATTATACACTGAAAACGAGACACGACAATTCAATTCAAAGCTCCTTCTTTCATACATGTCTACCTAAATTTCTAAGCCCCCTTATTAAAAAAAAAATAAAAAATTAAAACTGATTCCAACCTACAGTAGACATATGGTACATGCTAGTTATAACTAGAGATGGGCGAATTTCGATTTGGTGACTTCGTCGAATTTTCTGACAAAATTTGTTTTGGTCCGAATTGCTTTGGGACGAATCGCGTTAAAAAACAGCTATTTCCAGGCTGCACAGAGCCTGCAGGGTGCTGTAGAACGTTGTGCCATGCTTAAATATGCAGGGGAGCTTGGTTTGGTATTCATACATGTTGTGTTTTAGTATGCACGCAGAGGGACTGCCGCGGCTCTTAAAAATGCTTCACTATAAAATTCCCTGGGCACTTAAAGGGCAAAACTGACCAAAAAACTGAAGCAGGAATGTACCTGATAAAGTCTGGAAAGCGCCAGCTGGAAAAAAACAAACTGAGGGTTTCAGGTGGCAACAATCAGTGACAGAATGTGGAGGTGACGGCGGCAGCCACAGCAGCATGAGGTCAGAGAGTGGCACAATGACATTCTGGAGGTGGCAAAAACAGGAGTAGGCCACAGAGTGGCACAATGACAGAGAGTGGGGGGGTGACGGCGCAGCAGCATGAGGTCAGAGAGTGGCACAATGACAGAGGGGTGGAGGGCATGGCAGCAGCCACAGCAGCAGCATGAGGTCAGGCAGTGGCACAATGACATTCCGGAGGTGGCAAAAACAGGAGTAGGCCACAGAGTGGCACCATGACAAAGAGTGGAGGTCTCGGCAGCAGCAGCATGAGGTCAGAGAGTGGCACAATGACACAGTGTGGAGGGCACGGCAGTAGCCACAGCAGCAGCATGAGGTCAGGCAGTGACACAATGACATTCTGGAGGTGTCAAAACAGTAGTAGGCCACAGAGTGGCACAATGACAGAGTGTGGAGGTGATGGCAGGAGCAACAGCATGAGGTCAGAGAGTGGCACAATGACAGAGGTTGGAGGTGGGTGGCAATACCAGTCCCTGGTAAAGTTAGAGATAGGCAGATGGAGAAACTGGCAGCAGATGTGTGGCATCAGGTGGGTGGGGGCATTAAAATAGGGGCTGAGGCAGGTAGTTTAAACCCAGATCATTTCACAGTTTGGGTGAGGCGTCATGGCTGATGTAGTCTACCCCAAAGGGCATTGGTGTGTGGAAATCCTGCGACCCACGCCTGATTCTTTTGCAAGGCATGTTCCACATTTCCCGTGGAAAGCGGGTTCTCCTTGGGGAAAACGAGGGCCCCCCCCACTAAACCCCCCCTCTGATGCCAAATACGGGCCGGGGCAGGACAGTTCCCCACTGCAAACTCGGAAATTGCGGCCCAAACCCACCGTTTGGCTCCCAGTAGTCCGCGGGAACCTTTTCACAACCGTTTGGCGGGGCCGCATGGACCATCCTCCTTTGGTGCAAAAAATGGAACCATTTACCCCCATTGCCCGTCACCAGGGTTTCCGATTTGCAGTTGGCGGGGGAAAAAGCAACTCGATTCTTGCTGCATGATGCGGAGCAGTTCCCCCCCCTGTGTGCTTTGTTCGCCCAGGCAAAGGCCAGGTGTAAATGCGTGACCCCCTGTCCCCCACACATGTGGATGATGGGGTATTTTGGAGGGTGAGATGTGGGATGGGGAGGAGGGGGAGGGGACATGGTGCAGGAGCCCAGTTTGACGTGAAAGAAAGCAGTCTCCTGTCCAAGTTGTTGGTGTCCTGGGCAGGAAACAATTCCCCCCAGTGGGGCCCGGAAAGGACATGTCTGCACTGACCTTGTTACAGCTCCGATGTCCCCTGCTGTGACCCGGAACAAACCGATAAACTCAAGGACGGCCCCCCTTTGTTTTACATATTTTGAATGCGGTACTGCCTTTTTGGAAAAAGAATTACGGCTTTGGGAATCTCCATCTCGGCTCGGCACAAGCCATTGTTCTCTGAACGGGCAGAGTCCCCCATTTGGAAAGGGGGGACGAGTACCAAAAACTTGAACAGGAGCACGGTCGTTTTGACCCTTTGGATGGTTGGCGTACTGTTGTCCTTTTTCAAACGCCCGTGAATGACTGCTTGCGGGCCATGAGTAGCGAGGGCAAATTGGACCGGGAGTAGGGCAAAAGGAGAAAAATCTCCCCTTCTGCAAGGTGGGGGGGCCTTTACGGCTGCAATGGGGATGGTGCCAATGGGCCTGGTGTGTTGCTGCTGCGGCAGGGTGGACCACCCATTGAGCCCTGTTTTTCCCCGGCCGCCGGAGTTGATGTGCGTGTTTTCGCAGGGAGTGGTGCCAACTTTTTCCCCCTATTCACTTTT
>JAODAL010061121.1:0-20511 GCA_025379985.1 Phyllomedusa bahiana | reverse complement strand
GTTATTAACTAAGGGGGGTTTTTGGGGAAAAACGGGTTTTTTGGGGGGGGGAAACGGGTGAAGCGGGGTTTTTAACTAAGGGCCGGGAGTTTTAAATAGGGGGGGGGTATTCGGGAAGCCCTAAAAAAGCGGGTGGGGGCCCGGGTAAAAAGCGGTTAACGGGCTGTTTTTAACTAAGGGGGGGCTCCCCTGAGGAAAGGGGGGGGAATTAGGGAAGCTAACCCGGGCTGGTATTAAGGGGTAAGGGGGGGTATTTATGCTTAACGGATCCTGGTTTTTGTAACGAAGTGAACGACGGCTGGTGATTGTAAACATTTAACCGGCGGCCTGAGTTTTGATAACGGTGAAAACGCGGTGGCTGATGTAACTTAACCTGTGATTGAGTTAAACCGGTAAACTGGGGCTCCCTCTTTTTGGGAGTACGGTATAAATTACTGGGCTGGTGATGTAACCCAGCGGTTGAATCGGGGGCTCCTGAATTAAAGCCGGTAACCTGGTAATTACCCAGCAGGTTAATCGGGCTGGTGAGAGTAAGCTTAAGCCGCTGCCCGAGTTATTTTTAAACCTGAAGCGGGGGCTGCTGTTGGTCAGCCGGTAAATCGCGGCTTTTAATTGTACCGATGAACCGGTTTTGCCTACGGGAAGAGCTGAACCCCGTGCTGAGTGGAAAGGGGTGAAGCGGGGGCCTGGTGAGGTAAAGCGGGTGAAGCGGGCTGGTATGGGTAACGGTGAACGGGGCTGTGATGGGTAAGCGGGTGCAGCGTGGCTGAGATGGAAAAGCGGGTGAAGCGGCGGCTGGTGACGGGTAAGCGGGTGAAGCGGCGGTGCTGTGAGGGTAAGCTGTGAAAAGCGGGGGCTGGGTGATGGTAAGCGGTGAAAGCGGGCTGGTGAGGTAAGCGGGTGAAAGCGGCGGCTGGTAAATGGGTAAGCGGTGAAGCGCGGCGGCTGGTGAGGGGTAAGGGGGTTTGAAGCGGCGGCTGGTGAAGTAAGCGGGTGAAGCGGCGCTGGGATGGTAAGCGGTTGAAGCGCGGCTGGTGATGGTAAGCGGGTGAAGCGGGGCTGGAGGGGTAAGCGGTGAAGCGGGGCTGGTGATTGGGTAAGCGGGTGAAGCGGGGGCTGGGGATGGGTAAGCGGGTTGAAGCGGCTGGCTGTGGAGGGTAAGCGGTGAAGCGCGGCTGGTGAATGGGTAAACGGTGAAGCGGGGCGGTGAGGTAACGGTGTAAGGGGGCGGCTGTGATGGGTAAGCGGGTGACGCGGGGGCTGGTGAGGGGTAAGCGGGTGAAGCGGGTGCTGGTGATGGGTAAGCGGGTGAAGCGGGGGCTGGTGATGGGTAAGCGGGTGAAGCGGCGGCTGGTGATGGGTAAGCGGGTGAAGCGGCGGCTGCTGATGGGTAAGCGGGTGAAGCGGCGGCTGGTGATGGGTAAGCGGGTGAAGCGGCGGCTGCTGATGGGTAAGCGGGTGAAGCGGCGGCTGGTGATGGGTAAGCGGGTGAAGCGGCGGCTGGTGATGGGTAAGCGGGTTTAACACGGGGCGGGGATGGGTAAGCGGTGAAGCGTCGGTGCTGGTAGGGGTAAAGCGGTGAAGCGGGGCGGGTGATGGGTAAGCGGGTAAGCGGCGGCGGGTGATGAGTAAGGGGGTTGAAGCGGCGGCCCTGATGGGTAAGCGGGTAACGGGGCTGGTGATGGTAAGCGGGTGAAGCGGGCTGTGATGGTAAGCGGTTTTGAAGCGTGGGCTTTGAGGTAAGCGGGTGAAGCGGGGCTGTGAGGGTAAGCGGGTGAAGCGGGCTGTGAGGGTAAGCGGTGAAGCGGGGCGGTGATTGGTAAGCGGGTGAAGCGGGGGCTGGTGATGGGTAAGCGGGTGAAGCGGCGGCTGGTGATGGGTAAGCGGGTGAAGCGGCGGCTGGTGATGGGTAAGCGGGTGAAGCGGGGGCTGGTGATGGGTAAGCGGGTGAAGCGGCGGCTGGTGATGGGTAAGCGGGTGAAGCGGGGGCTGGTGATGGGTAAGCGGGTGAAGCGTGGGCTGGTGATGGGTAAGCGGGTGAAGCGGCGGCTGGTGATGGGTAAGCGGGTGAAGCGGCGGCTGGTGATGGGTAAGCGGGTGAAGCGGCGGCTGGTGATGGGTAAGCGGGTGAAGCGGGGGCTGGTGATGGGTAAGCGGGTGAAGCGGCGGTGTGAGGGGAAAAAGCGGTGAAGCGGCGGCTGGTGATGGGTAAGCGGGTGAAGCGGCGGCTGGTGATGGGTAAGCGGGTGAAGCGGGGGCTGGTGATGGGTAAGCGGGTGAAGCGGCGGCTGGTGATGGGTAAGCGGGTGAAGCGGCGGCTGGTGATGGGTAAGCGGGTGAAGCGGGGGCTGGTGATGGGTAAGCGGGTGAAGCGGGGGCTGGTGATGGGTAAGCGGGTGAAGCGGCGGCTGGTGATGGGTAAGCGGGTGAAGCGGCGGCTGGTGATGGGTAAGCGGGTGAAGCGGCGGCTGGTGATGGGTAAGCAGGTGCAGGTCCAATGTTCTCCCCTCCCCGGGCCTGCAGGGCCCTGACTGCTCTGTATGTGTAGTTCTGCATATGATGCAGTCGCAGGATGCGTCACTGCTGCGGTCGCATCGGCTCCCAGTGAACAGCTGTGCTCCTCTGGCCGTACATCCTGCGGTCACTGTGAGGCAGCAGCAGTCGGCGGTCTGCTGGGGCTCATGGAGGGGGGTTCCGAGCTCCGGACCCTCATCTATGGTGTCCACGTGCCCTGAGATTGCTGCGCTCTTTAACGGTCCTCATCACATGCACATTCGCCCGATTCTCCAGGTTAGAAATACATAGATGCTTATCTCTGAATCAGCGCCACTCCTGTCCAGTGGCCGTGTCTGGTATTACAGCTCAGCCCCGATATCAGCCAAACTGCAGGGGTAGGACTGATGCTGTTATGGGGAAACAACATCCGAACCCTTCCAGTTCCCAGAAGTAGTTTAAGGCGGGTTCCCACCAAAGTGTTTGATGAGGTATCGGTAGGATATTCCGTCAAATACCCTCAGCCCCGCACCTGTCTTGGAAACGAGCCCCCGAAAGTGTTAGCTCAGAATGGAGATTCGGTCACATTAGCACTCGACTTTCCATTCTCCTCTATGGGAGTTCCCAGACAGGGGATGCAGTGTTCTCCATTCTGTTCTATGGGAGTTTGGTTTCAGGGGGAGCGCTTGGGGGTTCTCCTTCCCCTAGGGAGCTCCCAGTAAGGGAGCGCGTGTTTTCCATTCTCCTCATGGGAGTTCCCAGTACAGGGGAGCGCTGTGTTTTTCCCCTTCTGTTCTATGGGAGTTTCCCATACAGGGAGCGCTGTGTTTTCCATTTTTTGTCTATGGGGTTCACGACAGGGAGCGCTGTGTTTCTCCATTCTGTTCTATGGAGTTCCCCTACAGGGGAGCCCTGTGTTCTCCATCTCTTTTATGGGAGTTCCCAGTACAGGGGACGGGTGTGTTTTTCCATTCTCCTCTATGGGGGCCCGTACAGGGGAGCCTTTTTCTCCATTTGTTCTATAGTTCCAGTACAGGCAGCGCTGTGTTCCTCCATTTTTTCTATGGGGGTCCCAGTTACAGGGCGCTGTGTTCTCCATTCTGTTCTATGGGAGTTCCCAGTACAGGGGAGCGCTGTGTTTCCCCCATTCTCCTCTATGGGGGTTTCCAGTACAGGGGAGCGCTGTGTTCTCCATTTTCCTCTATGGAAATTCCCGTACAGGGGACGCTTGGTTTCTTTCCATTCTTTCTATGGGAGTTCCCAGTACAGGGGAGCGCTGTGTTCTCCATTCTCCTCTATAGGAGTTTTCCCATTACAGGGAGCGCTGTGTCTTTCTTCTGTTTTTGGGATTCCCGTACGGGGCGCTGTGTTTTTTCCATTCTGTTCTATGGGAGTTCCCAGTACAGGGAGCGCTGTGTTCTTCCATTCTGTTCTATGGAGTTCCCTGACAGGGAGCCTGTGTTTTCCCATTCTGTCTATAAGTTCCACAGGGGGCGCTGTGTTCTTTCCATTCTGTTCTATGGGAGTTCCCTGTACAGGGGAGCGCTGTGTTCTTCCCTTCTGTTCGTGGGAGTTCCATACAGGGGCGCTGTTTCTTTCATTCGTTCAGGAGTTCCCCGTACAGGGGAGCGTTTGTTCTCTCCATTCTGTTCTATGGGATTCCAGTACAGGGAGCCTGTGTTCTTTCATTCTGTTCAAATGGGAGTTCCCTGTACAGGGGAGCGCTGTGTTCTCTCCATTCTGTTCTATGGGAGTTCCCAGTACAGGGGAGCGCTGTGTTCTCCATTCTGTTCTTTGTGAGTTCCCAGTACAGGGGAGCGCTGTGTTCAGACTCAGAACTCCCATAGAACAGAATTGAGAGTAATGCGCATGCCTGACCAGATCTCCATTCTGAGTGGACACTGTCTGGGACCTGTTCCCAACATAGAAGCGGGGCCAGTGGAGGAGGAGGCACCTATCACACTTTTATGGTGTATTAATAGGATAAACCATCATAGTCTATGGTGGGAACACCCCTTTAATATTGAAGGTTTCCTTAATTCATTGCATGATAATCTGGCTGGGTCCCTTTTATCACAAAAATATATTTACTGCTAAATCTACTGATGTTTAGATTTTTCATGATAATAACGATTCCCCAACTATGGCATGATAGGTGTGTTACCAGCATGACCCGTGAGGTGTAAGTGTTATCAGCAGGACCTGATGAGTGTCACGAGAGCTGTAAACTCCCTTAGTGCAGATAAATCTTGCTGATTCTATACTTCATGTATTGCTCTTGTCATTGTCCTGTCGGGGGTCTAGGCTAATCTTATCTATCCCTGCCTAGAGAAAAATAGAGCGATCATTATGTAATTACCTACTATTTGTAATGAGACTTCATGCAGATAGGCAGAAGCTGCTGTAAAGTAATAATAGTCCAGTCTGCTGATTCTATCCTTTAATGTATTGCTCTTGTCGGTTCACTGCTAGTCTATTCTAAAAACATCTATCCCTGTCCAGAGAACAATAGAGAAGTCATTACCTATTTTTTTGTAATGAGACTACATAGAAGTAAGCAGCAGCTGCAGTAAAGTGAGTTGAGTTGACTCTGCAGATTCCATCCTCTCATGTATTGCTTGACATTGCCCTTGTGATCTAGTCTAATCTTATCTCACCCTGTCCAGAGAACAACAGAACAATGATTGTCATTATCTACTATTTTTAATGAGACTTCATGCAGATAAGCAGCAGCTGCAATAAAGTGTTGATTCCATCCTTCATGCATTGCTCTTGTCATTTTCCTGACTGCAATCTAGTCTAATCTTATCTATCCCTTTTCAGAGAGCAATAGAGAGATCGTTATGTCCTTACCTACTATTTGTAATGAGATAACACGCAGATAAGCAGCAGCAGCTGTAGTAAGGTGAAATCAACCTGTCTGGCCACTTAGGAGTTTTAGTCCTATAACTATCACAGCTGGAGAAGGATGAGATTTTACATGTAATTTTGTAATTGCATAGGACTGCCAAAGTGATGATTTCAACAAAATTCCTCTTTCTGCCTCCTCAGAAACCTGCGCTGTTAATAACGGCGGCTGCGACCGGACGTGCCGGGACACATCGACGGGTGTCCGCTGCAGCTGTCCTGTAGGATTTACCTTGCAGTTTGATGGCAAGACATGTAAAGGTGCGGATGTGCGACTTGGCGATTATGGACGGGGGGGAGGGCGGTGGTGCGGGTCCTGGCGTTACTCTCTGGGCTTAGCCTGGAGCTTTGGTCTCAGCTGCCCCCATCCAGGTGGAGGATGAGCCATAGAGCGGGACTTGGCTGTGATTCCTGACAGAGGTTGACTCCATCTGTGCAGTTACAGTCCAAAAAAATCGCAGTCGGACTCGGGACCCGCCCCGTGCATGGTGCTGACGAATGCGCTAAATGTAGGGTTATGTGGCCCCGAGGCCAAAAGTGCTTCCCCTGCAAAAAACAGCGCAGCATCCGACACTGACCCTGTAAAGCCGCATGCAGGTAACCAAACAGTGCTGCAAAATGGGGTCATCACTTACATTGGGGAACCTCATGGATGCCGGAGGCCATATTTTTGGGCATCCGTCGGAGGTGTCTGTTTAACTAGATCTGAATAAAATTGCAGGACGTGGGGGTCGGACCGGCCATGACTGCCCCCGGACGGTCTGTGACCGCCCTAAACCAGGCGATACCGCCCATATGGGGGCCAGTGCTTACATACGCTAGGCCCCCATTGCAGGCCATAGGTTGGTTTCATGTATACAATGTGATGGAGGGCAGGATTTTCATTCTAATAAAATCTTTTAAAAAATTCTAGGAACTTAAAAGAAAAATATAATTCCCGGCGCTCGTCTATTTGAATCTCCAAGCAGCACAAGGAGTAAAAAATTAAAGATGTTTAATCAGATAAACAACTCGTTAAAAGGCTATACACCTGTTAGAAACATGCAAAAATTAAAATCACTAACGACGCGTTTCTCGCCGAAACCGGCGCTACCTCAGGAATTGTGATTATTATTATTATTATTATTATTATTATTTATTTTAAAGCGCCATTGATTCCAGGGGCTGTACATTCGAGGGAGGTTACCATAAATTACATTAAGTCAAACGAGTACAGTGAAAGTGATTAATGGACTATTGGAATGACAGAGGGATGGAGGACACACCCTGCGAGGGCTTACAATCTACAAGGTGGGGGGAAAGTGACAGGAGGTGAGGGGCAGACATGTATGTGGAGGAAGGAAGTAGTGACAAGTTAGTGAAGGTTATAGGCAAGCCTGAAGGAATGGTTTTCAGGTTGCTTTTTGAAGCTGGTTGAAGGTGGAGGAGAGTCTGAGGTGTTGGGGCAGTGAGTTCAGAGTGTGGGGTGAGCTCGGGAGAAGTCTGGAGGACGGTTGTGTGGGAGCTGATTAAGAGCGAGAAGCAGAGGAGAAGGTCCTTTTGTGGAGGAGACGTGAGTAGTGACGTGAGGGGGAGGTATCTGGGGAGATTAGGGCAGGAGAGGTATGAGGAGGAGAGGTCGTGGAGTGCTTGTAGTGTCATGGTTAGTAGCTTGAATTGAAATTCGCTGGAATATGGGAGGCAGTGAAGGGATTGGCAGAGGGGAGAGGCAGAGGAGTAGCGAGGAGAGAGGTGGATGGATTGGAGGGGAGCGAGGGTGCTAGCTGGGAGGCCAGATTACAGAAAGTGCCGGGAAAAACAGTCATTTAAATGTGTTCCGCACTTCTCATTGGACGGTGAAACCAGCCACTGAGATGGCGAGCGACAAAAAAGCCATGTTAGACTATGAGATAATGGAGGCTGGCCAATCACTGTGGACCTTACAATTCATTTGTAGTGTGGAAAGGGCTGGGAGATGGTTACATGAAGAAACTTTAGCTCTCCGGACCAATTCAGGGAGCGAGCCACTCCCCTCCCCCCCCCCCCTTCCCCCCCCCCCCCCCCATCCATGTTATTCTATGTGAGGAGAGCGGAGGGGAAACAAAGACGCTGATATAGAGAAAATCAGCGGAAAAAGTCATTCCCATAAGGAGGACTGAAATGTCGAGCGCCGGGAATCATATTTTTCTTATAGTTCCTGTTGTTCACGGCCGCTGCCGCATTGTTTTGTGGCTTTGGAGAGGAGTTCCACGGCTGCCGCATTGTTTTGTGGCTTTGGAGAGGAGTCTCACGGCTGCCGCATTGTTTTGTGGCTTTGGAGAGGAGTAGTTCCGACGGCTGCCGCAGACGGACCTGAGATGTGTCCTGTATGTGCCTATGAGAGTTGTGCCTTAGACTAGCCGCACAACGGTACCAGAGTGAAGTCCTGTTATTATCAGTGCACCTCACCAATTGTTGATGCACGGACATACTTTACCATAAGGAGCGCCCCTCTCTCTTTTTTGTCTTTCTTCCTTTTAAAAAATTCTGACATCATTGTTTGAAGCAAAACTGTCAGGTGGTTTATGGGTCCCTATCTGACTGCGGAATGTGATAGAGCATGAGAAGCTAAGCTCTGGGGTATAGAGGAGGGAGAGAAGCTAAGCTCTGGGGTATATAGGAGGTGTGAGAAGCTAAGCTCTGGGGTATAGAGGAGGGAGAGAAGAGAGAAGTAAGCTCTGGGGTATTTAGGAGTGGGAGGATAGCTGAAATCTGGTGGGGATATAGGAAGAGAGACGCCGGGGAGCTATGGAGTATATAGGAGGAGAGAAGCCGAAGCTCTGGGGTCGGTATATAGGAGGGAGAGAAGCGAGCTCTGGGGTATATAGGAGGGAGAGAAGCTGAGCTCTGTGGGTCTATAGGAGGGAGAGAAGCCGAGCTCTGGGGTATATTGGTGGGAGAGAGGGAAGCCGAGCTCTGGGGTATATAGGAGGGAGAGAAGCCGAGCTGTGGGGTCCATATCTGTTCAATGGAAGATCTGCGTGCAGCTGAGCGAGTGTACTAGACTGTACTGCGAACCCCCATTCAGATGAACAAAATCTTCTGCGCATGCGCGGGCTCCTCTAATTCTGCGACCTTTGTGGTCTCATGATAGATGCCAGTCTCAGAGGTGAGGCCCATCTGACGTTTATGGCATATCCTATCAATATGTCACCAGTGTGTGAGGTGGGAGCGACCCTCTAAGTGTGATAATCACCTACCAAAATTCAATGTGCAACCTAAACCGATGTGATGGGCATCGCGGTCTATTCAGTGAACCCCAGGGAGGTTCTTCTGCAATGTAATTGCCAGACTTGTCCTCATTTCAGATGTCAATGAATGCCAGAACCACAACGGAGGGTGTGATCACTTCTGCAAAAACACCGTGGGCAGCTTCGACTGCAGCTGTAAAGCGGGGTACAAACTGCTCACAGACGAGAAGTCCTGCCAAGGTAGGCATTGCCCGTCACTGGCATGCAGGGAGAGATGTGACCAGTGCTGATGGGGACACTTATTTACAGGACTGACACTGATGCTGGGGTATGTGGCTGCTTATTGCTCCTATGCATAAAGAGAACCTGTCACATAGGTGATGCCCCCATGCTGAGGACAGCACAGGACAGTGTCAGACCTGCTGTTCCCAGTGCTGTGTCCCTTATTCTGTAAGATGCTGGAGTTTCAGAGTATTTAATACTCAAATCTTATTCATGAGCAGGTGCTAGCCCTGCCCACCAAAGGCTAGCCATGCCCACCTGACAGTTATTTACCTGTTTCTACCTATTCAAAGTTATTGGGTTTTTCAGTTGAGGTGGGGCCGGGGTTAGTTCTCCTGGGTTTGTGGGCGGGGTTTGAAAAAAACAGACTCTTTTCATGACTCTTTTCTGCTTGAAAACTCCACATTTGAGCATTAAATACTCGAAAACTCCAGCGTCTTCTAGAATAAGAGACACAGCGCTGGAAACAGCAGGTCTGACGCTGGCTTGTGCTGCCCTCAGCACGGGGGGGCATAACCTATGTGACAGGTCCTCTTTAAGGAGAGGGGACTGTCCTGGACTTTGGCGATGGATGGAGTCTGAGGGCATGTTCACACGGCTGACTTTGACGCAGTTTTCGGTGCTGTTTTTGCTATGCATTCCACTCCCAAAACAGTGTAAAAAAGAACATAAAACCACTCCAGTTAATTTCCATCGCTTCCTATGTTAAACCAGGTATGAACGACGACGCGCTTTTTCCAGCGCTACTAAATAAGTGACATTCTTGAGGCGTTTTCACTGACTAAAATGCCCATAGGAAACAATGGAGAGCTTCAAAACAGCGTCCAGAATGCCTCATGTTTTTTCCGCGTCTTTGGCGGGCCCAAAAACTGAAAATATGAGGCGTCTTTCAGACCAGTTTTTGGAGCTGATTTGGACACAAAAAAACGGGGTCAAATGAGCCGTGTGGAAATCCCTAAAGAAGCATTTATGCTGTTCTATCAGCATTGAAAATACTATGAGACTCTGGTCACTTATTTTGTAAATGATGTTTAAGCTGCCAGACTTTCAACGTGATCCTCAAAATCGGGCAGTTATGCTATCTTTTACCTCTCAATCTGAGGCCAATCAGGCCTCCCGATGGGTCCCGACCTCCATTATCAGGAGAAAAAATTAAAAAACACCCAACCTGCAAGCTGCTCTTCTTTGATCAGCCTGTGAGAGTGGGCGGGGCAGAAAACACAAAATGGAAGCAACCTTCTCTCCCCATATAGGTTAAAAATCAATGTACACCAAGTATTTACGTTATGTTTTCTGCACACAAAAACATTTCTGAAAAAAGGTATGCGAATGTTTTTGTGTGCAGAATCCTTTACGTTATTACTTGGTGTTACAATTGATTTTTACATATATGGGAATGGAAAGGGGTGCTTCCATTTTGGGTGTTCTGTCCCCGCCACTCTACAGGCTGTCATAAGAAGGGCAGCTTGCAGGTTGGGTGTTTTTTATTTTTTCTCTCTGAATTAGGGAGGTCGGTGACCCAGGTGAGAGGCTGATTGGCTCGATTGAGAGGTTAAAGATAGCATAGGATGCCTATCTGAGGATCACGTTGAATGTCCGTGGGCAGCTTAAACCATCTTTTGATCAAAATATCGTGTGAACCCGAAGTCTCATAGTTTTTTCATAAATGACCGTGTGAACACATCCTTAGGCTGGATTAACATTTGCGTCGGAGGTTTGGAATCACAGATGCAGAAGTGTAAGGGTCTGTTCACACGGCACGTTGAATCTGTTTTGGATCCAAAAACGCTGCGTAAATCGCAGGTGCGTGTTTGGATGCATTTTTGCTGCAGCAGACACGCTCCCTATAGTTTTACATAGGGCACCTGCTGTGTCTTTGGAATCAAGAATTGACATGACAATTTTTTGAATGGATCTGTAAGATGCAGGAGAAAACCGTATGTAAACACGCATCGGCCATCACCCACAATGGAAGCAAATCACTCTGCACATTGTTAGATGCGTGTTCGGGTTCGTTTAGGGTCCAAACACGCAACTAAAAACCTATCCAAAACCGTCGTGTGAACATACCCTAAAAGGATCCGTTTACTGACAGACACGAACAGCGCCCCACGGACTCCATTGAGTACAGCGGGGTCCGTCGGGTTTCCGCTGAGGTGTCTGCCGTTTTAATGGAGAGAGTGTGGCTTCAATATTTTGTTCTGGTCATTCCTGACGGGTCTTGCACTGCAGATTTGGATCCAAAGTAAAACTCCTTCCAGTTCTACGATGACCAGAACATCTATCGGGAACATTCAGCAGTGGGAAACAGTGCGAGGGTTCACTTACTTTCCAGCAGTAATGCCTCAGTCATGTGACTTGCTGTCCCTCTGTGCCCCTCTGACGTTCAGTGGCGGAGTGTCGCTTTGTGTCCCCGTGATGATATTCTCGCTCTCCTCTTGCAGACGTCGATGAATGCTCCTTCGAGAGGACGTGCGATCACACCTGCATTAATTACCCCGGGTCGTTCGCCTGCATGTGTGACCGGGGTTATACCTTGTACGGATTAACGCATTGTGGAGGTAAGTGGGGCCTGGAAGCAGGATCTGAAGGGGGTGGCACAGCTACCCCATTGGCAGGGGTGTCAAACACCTATTCATCAAAGGCCACATCAGCATTGTGGTCGCCCTCCAAGGGCTGATGCCGGGCAGCTATGGGGCCGGGGTAGGGATTTCAGAGTTTTCCCACCACCTGTGAGTTACTGAACAGAGCTCCAGATTCAAGATGGTGCCCATTCCTTGTGCTGGTGCCACCACCACTGCAAAGCTCTGGGGAGAGGGGAGAGCCTGAGTTTCTGACCGTGTCCATCCCCGCTCCCTGTATCTAAGCTCTCAAGGACCACATGTGGGGGGACGGCTTTGGCTCACGGACCTTGAGTTTGACACATTTGCTCTATGGGCTTCAACAAGACTTACATTGAAGAATGTACTACATTGCCCAGGAGATCTGCACTCCACCTGTTGTGAATGCTGAGAGTTATAGTATCACAGACACTGTAAGTTGTCAGTGCATGCTGTAACATGTAGTTTCCCAACCGCTGGAAGGTCGCAAGTTGTAGACATTATAAATGAAACCTGCCTACCACCCTGTGCCCAATCCACTGCCCCGTGCCCACTCCAGTACCCTAGGTCCTCTCTAGAGCCCTGTGCATGATCCAGTATCCAGACCCGCTGCAGTGGCCCATGCCTGCTCCACTGCACCGTGCCAGCTCCATTGGCTCATGACCGCTCCAGTGCCCCATGCCCATTCCATTGCCCTGTGCCCACTCCAGTTTTCCACACCTGCTCCAGTGCTCCATGCCTGCTCCGTGCCTGCACCAATGCTCCGTGCCCACTCCACTGCCCTTCCCAATTCCCCGTACCCGCTTCAGTTACCAGAGATCAGCGTACAGCACTAATTACAGACCATTGTAGCAGACGTTGCCCGCTCATCCCTTGTGAGTGGTGAGAGGAGCGTGGCATCTCTGGGTTAAGGGCGGCTATTTATACCTGACTCCAGGGAGTCTGTTTGCGCAGTTGGAGCTACACTGGGGTCATTATACTGGAGGGTGACACACTATCTCCCCTCTGAGGTTTATTCCCTGCATCCGCCCATGTACACAAACAGCGCTGTCATGTCACTGTCTGCAGCCGGGGTGTTGCTGAATGTGTATGCAATACAGTGGAATTATCCAGCAATGTTCTGCAGATCCCAAGAAGTCAGGGGTCTAATACTCTGCAGGATATATCACTGTATCTGTCAGAAGCGATGTTCCGCAGATCTGTAGAGAGGTCAGGGGTGCAATAATCTGCAGGATACATCACTATCTGTCAGGAGCGATGTTCTGCAGATAAGTAGAGAGGTCGTGATGTAATGATCTGGGGATATATCACTGTATCTGTCAGGAGATAGAGGAGCGATGTTCTGCAGATCTGTGGAGAGGTTGGGGTGTAATAATCTGCAGGAGATATTACCATGTATCAGGAGGTAGAGAAGCGATGTTCTGCAGATCTGTGGAGAGGTCAGGGGTGCAATAATCTGCAGTAGATATCACTGTATCTGTCAGGAGTGATGTTCTGCAGATTTGTAGAGACGTCCGTGGTGCAATAATCTGCAGGATATATCACTGTATCTGTCATTAGGTAGAGGAGAGATGTTCTGCAGATCTGTAGAGTGGTCAGAGGTGTAATAATCTACAGGATGTATCAATATGTATCATGCGGTAGAGGAGCAATGTTCTGCAGATCTGTAGAGATGTCCGTAGTGCAATAATCTGCAGGATATATCACTATGTATCTGTCAGGAGGTAGAGGAAGGATGTCTGGCAGTTCATAGAGAGGTTATAGAGGTAATAATCTGCAGGAATATATCACTATGTTTCTGTAGGAGGTTGTGGAGGATGTTCTGCAGATCTGTAGAGAGGTCATTGGTGTAATAATCTGCAGAGTATATCACTGTATATGTCAGGAGGTAGAGGAGCGATGTTCTCAGATCTGTAGAGAGGTCAGTGGTGTAATAAGCTGCAGGATATATCACTATGTACTGTATCAGGAGGTAAAAGGAGCGATGTTCTCAGATCTGTAGAGAGGTCAGTGGTGTAATAATCTGCAGAATATATCACTATATCTGTCAGGACGTAGAGGAGCGATGTTCTGCAGATCTCTTGGTGGAGAGGTCAGGGGTGTAATAATCTGCAGGATATATCACTGTGTATTTGTCAGGAGGTAGAGAAGCGATGTTCTGCAGATCTCTTGGTGGAGAGGTCATTGATGTAACTCTCTGGTTGTCTCCCCATGAAGGGGTTAAGCCTTGGGTATCGCACCCTCTCAGAAGTCAAGTATAGTGTGACCGCAGTGTACAGGCCTGTGGTGCGCCGCCCGACCACCGAGCAATCCTAAAACGCCCGAAATACAGATCCCCCAAGCCAAAAGGAACCTCACAGCCATTTATTCTCGCCCTCGCGGCAGCTGGAAACGTCTGGGCTGTACGAAAATATTCCAGAGCCCAAAATATGCAGCACATGCCCTCCACAACCTGGCGCCCCCCACAGGAGAGGAAACCCCTCACAGGAGAGGAGACCCCTCATTATATAGGGGGACATTATAACCTGGCACCCCTCACAGGAGAGGAGATGCTTCATTTATGGGGAATTTTAAAAATGGACCCCCCAAAAAGAGGAGACCCCTTTTTTATAGGGGAATTAAACCGGCGCCCCCAAGGAGAGGAGACCCTTGATTTATAGGGGGACATTATAACCTGGCGCCCCCCACAGGAGAGGAAACCCCTCACAGGAGAGGAGACCCCCATTATATAGGGGGACATTATAACCTGGCACCCCTCACAGGAGAGGAGAGCCTTATTTATAGGGGACATTATAACTGGGCCCCCACAGGAGAGGAGACCTTCTTTTTTAGGGGAATTTTAACCCGGTCGCCCTCACGGAGAGGAGACCTTCATTATAGGGGACATTATAAACCCGGGCCCCACAGGAGAGGGGGACCGTTATTATAGGGGACAATATAACTGGCGCCCCCCAAGGAAAGGGGCCCTTCATTTATAGGGGACATTTATGGTGCCCCCCACAGGAGGGAGGCGTTCATTTATAGGGGACATTATAACCCGGTTGCCTACAGGAGAGGAGACCCCTTTATTTATAGGGGAATTATAACCTGCCCCTAAGAAGGAGATTCATTTTAGGGGACTTATAACCCGGTGCCCTCAAGGAGAGGAGACCCTTCATTTTTTTAGGGGACATTATAACCTGGTGCTAGGGGAGTTTTTGGGGCATTATAACCTGGGCCCTCACAGGAGGGATACCCTTTATTATAGGGGACATTATAACTGGGCCCCTCACAGGAGAGGAGACCTTTTATTTAAGGGGAATTTAACTGGGCCCCCCACAGGAGGGAACCCTTATTATAGGGAATTTAATGGTGCCCTTTACAGGAGAGACCTTATTATGGAAATTATAACCTGGCCCTCAGGAGAGAGAGACCTTCATTTATGGGGACATTATAACCTGGGCCCCCCACAGGAAGAGGAGACCCCTTTTTTAGGGGGCTATAACTGGTCCTAGGAGAGGAATCATTATATACCTGGCGCCCTCACAGGAGAGGAGACCCTTCATTTATAGGGGAATTTTTAATGGTGCTCACAGGAGAGGAGACCCTTAGTTATAGGGGACTTATAACCCGGTGCCCTCCAGGAGAGGGAACTTCAGTTATAGGGGACGTATAACGGCACCCCCCACAGGAGAGGAGACCCTTCATTTATAGGGGACGTTATAACCTGGTGCCCCTCACAGGAGAGGAGACCCTTCATTATATAGGGGACGTTATAACCTGGTGCCCCTCACAGGAGGGGAGACCCTTCACAGGAGAGGAGACCCTTCATTTATAGGGGGGAGTCATATGTGCCCCCACAGGAGGAGGAACCCTTCATTTATAGGGGGTAAAATGGTGCCCTACACAGGAGAGGAGACCTTCATTAATAGGGGACGTTATAAACCCCGGTGCCTCACGGAAAGGGGGGACCCCTTCACGGAGGGACCCCATTTTTAAGGGGGGGTCAAATGGTGCCCCTCACAGGAGGGGAGACTTCATTATATAGGGGGACATTTAAGGGGCCCCCCAAGGAGAGGAGACTTAAACTGGGCCCCCAGGGGAGGGACCCCCCATTATATAGAGGGACGTTTATAACTGGGCCCCCCCCCGGAAGGGGGACTTCATTATATGAGGGCGTTATAACCGGGGCCCCCCTACAGGAGAGGAGACCCTTCATTATATAGGGGACGTTATAACCTGGTGCCCCTCACAGGAGAGGAGACCCTTCATTATGTAGGGGACGTTATAACCTGGCGCCCCTCACAGGAGAGGAGACCCTTCATTTATAGGGGACATTATAACCTGGCGCCCCTCACAGGAGAGGAGACCCTTCATTTATAGGGGACATTATAACCTGGTGCCCCTCACAGGAGAGGAGACCCTTCATTATATAGGGGGACATCATAACCTGGACAAGCATGCTGATGTTACATGTTGGAAGAAGCAGCCCTCCAGCAGCACAGAGTGTTTCAGTAGATGAGCATACTGATGTTACATGTTGGAATGAGGCCAATCCTCAGCAGCACAGAGTGTTTCAGTAGATAAGCATACTGATGTTACATGTTGGAATGAGGCCAATCCTCAGCAGCACAGAGTGTTTCAGGTTGACCTAATGCTTTCATCCTTTATTCTAGATGTGAATGAGTGCAGCCTGAACAACGGGGGCTGTGAATACACCTGTGTGAATACGGCAGGCGATTATTACTGCCAGTGTCCTCCCCGCTACAAGTTACACTGGAACCGCAAGGACTGTGTGGGTAAGACGCCTCCGTAGCCCAGCACCCTGGGTCGCCCTCCATCCCCGTCACCCTCCGGGCTCGTCCTGTCTATGTGATGTCATTGGTAAAGAGATGATTTTCACAAAGAAAATAAAACAGGAGATACGTGTGTGCCGCGCCGCCTTCCCTCCATCTTGTGTGTGCCGCGCCGCCTCCCCTCCATCTTGTATGTACCGCTCCCTATTAATACCGTCCTGTGCGCCATACTTACCCAGCGCTATCCGCCTGCAGAGCATGCTGGGAGTCACATCTACAGACCGGCTATTTGGAAGCCGCAGGACGCGGTGTCCTCTTAGGGCAACAGGCTCAAATTCTGACCCGCAAATTCCCCGGCGAACACAAGGCCTTTGTAGAATACAGAGACAATCAAATATGCGCCTGGGCGCGGCCGCCTTGTGCCGCCGCACCCAGTGCCACATATGAACAAAGGCCTTATATCTGCAAAATCAAGACGCTTCCGAAAAGCCCCTGAGACTCGGGGCAGGGGCGGCGGCGCTGGTGCCGGGGTCCGGGGCCGGCTCAGTCCTGACCATTGTTTGTGCTTTATGGCTGCAAATCAAAAATGCTGTCATTTGTGAGCGGAGAATTTCCAGCGTCGCTGCATGTGTGACCCCCCCGGCCTCTGCAGGCGACACTAACCGCACATAAACCACCCACCTGGCACCTCGGCTCATGGTACTGACACTCGTCTTGTGAATACAGAATGGCATTGTATTGTTTCCTACAGCCGCGCCCGGGAGTCGCCAGCGAGGTCCAGATCAGGGGCCCACACACTCCCTGCTGGAGGGGCCCCGCTTTGCATCGCTGTATTGTATGGGATATCTGGTATTTTTTCTTATCTGTGACGGTTTTATTACCAAGTTTATATACAGGGTGAGCGGTGATATAAGAACTAGAACAATGGGCTTCATGTGTGAAAACTGTCTGACAGTAAGACGGTCTGTTGCCTATAGCAACCAATCAGAACCTATAGTAACCAATCAGAGCTCATAGCAACCAATCAAATACCATAGCAACCAATCAGAGCTCATAACAACCAATCAGAGAACATAACCAATCGGAGCTCAGCTTTCATTCTGCCAGAGCAGTCTAAGAAATGAAAGCTAAACGTTGATTGGTTGCTATGGGCTCTTATTAGTTGCTATGAGTAACAAGGACATTCGGAGCTTATAGCAACCAATCAGAGCTCATAAAAACCAGAGCTCATAGGAACCAATCATAGCTCATAGCAAACAATCAGAGCCCATAGCAACCAATCATAGCTCATAGCAAACAATCAGAGCTCATACCAACCAATCAAAGCCCATAGCAACCAACCAGAGCCCATAACAACCAACCAGAGCCCATAGCCACCAACCAGAGCCCATAGCAAC
Organism: Phyllomedusa bahiana; assembly: GCA_025379985.1. Lineage (NCBI taxonomy): Eukaryota > Metazoa > Chordata > Amphibia > Anura > Hylidae > Phyllomedusa > Phyllomedusa bahiana. Next base: position 2,848 of record JAODAL010061121.1, on the reverse strand, counting down.
CAATCACAGCTCATAGAAATCAATCAGAGCCCATAGTAGCCCATCAGAGCTCCTCTTTCATTTCTTATACTGCTCTGGAAGAATGAAAGAAGAGCTGGAAGAGCTCTGATGGGCTACTATGGGCGCTGATTGGTGGCTATGGGCTATGATTGGTCGCTATGAGCTCTTATTTGTTGCTATGGGCCCTGATTGGTTGGTCTGGGCTCTGATTGGTGTCTATTGGCTCTGATTGGTTGCTATGAGCTGCGATTGGTTGCTATGGGCTCTGATTGGTTGCTATGAGCTCTGATTGGTTGGTCTGGGCTCTCTTTGGTTGCTATGGGCTCTGATTGGTTGCTATGGGCTCTGATTGGTTGCTATGGGCTCTGATTGGTCGCTATGAGCTCTGATTGGTCGCTTTGGGCAACAAGGGCAGTCTTACTGTCAGACAGGTTTCATATACATGAGGCTCATTATCTCTGGCAACCTTAGTCGTAGACGGAGACCGTAACATTTGTCACCCCCAATATTGTTTGTTCCCCATTTGGATTTGTGCTTTTATCTTGCTCAGAGGTGGAGAACCTCATGTCGGACTCTACGCCCCAAAAGGCCATTCTGCAGTGTATAAAGAATGGTGGAAGCGAGCGCTGCCTCATAAACTGCCAGAGCCACATCTACAACGTTCCCGGTAAGTGTCACCTCTACCCTTCCCCAGTGACCGCTCTGTTCCCTTCATGTCACAGGTCGACAGCTAAAGCTCCCATTGACTTTCACCTAAGCGCCGGGAAGAAGTGACATGCCAATGCTTTTCCCTGGTGCGTCAATGAGAGCTATGAATTACTGTATTTGCTGGTTGTAATGTGGGGGTATTGCAGCGCAATTACGTGCTGAATTAGGCCCCACAAATCCACCGTGTGAACATACCCTATCAGTTATCTAAATTAGTTGGAAAGGTGTTAGGGGGTTTCTTTGGTGCACTTTTGCAGAAATGCACAGCAATTAAAAGCAGTTTAACCCTTGATGACTTTGGACATATCCATACGTCCAAGTCGCTTGGGGGTTAACGCACCTGGATGTATGGCTATGTCCTGGGGATCATGTGGACTCTGTTTTAGTGCTGTCATCCCACAGCATCGGCCCCGACCGGAGATCATTAACCCCTAAAAAAACACTACTAGGGTTGCAGTATTTTCCCCACTCTGCCTTCCAAAAAACTGATTTAAAGGCGATCAAAAAGACTTGTCCCTCCAAAAAGGATACCAATAAAAACTTCAATTCATCCTGCAAAAAACAAGCCCCTAAACAGCTCCGTACACAGAAAAATAAAAAGGTTATGGCTCTCAGACTATGGTGATGAAAAAACATGTTTTCCTGTTTGAATAAAACTGTTTTTATTGTGTAAAATTAAAACATAAAAAAAGATATACAAATTGGGTACCTCTGTAATCGTATAGACCTGCTGAGTAAAGCTAGTAAGTAATTTATACTGCACGGTGACCGCTGTAAAAAATACAAATAAATACACTACCATGATTGCTGTATTTTGTTCAAAATGCCTCACAAAAACCTTAATAAAAAAGCGATCAAAGTGTCTTATGAATCCCATAGTGATACCAATACAAACGTCAACTCATCCCGCAAAAAAAAAGCCCCTACACAGCTCTGTACACAGCAAAATAAAAAAATTGGCTCTCAGACTATGACGACATAAAATTGCAGTTTTTTTCTAAACACATTTCTGTCGTGTAAAAGTAATAAAACATAAAAACCTATATAAAATTGATATCCTTGTAATTATACCGACCGCAGAGTAAAGTTATCATTTATACCACATGGCAAAAGCTATAAAAAGAAAGCCTCCAAAAAAGTGGCGGAACTGCGCTTTCTCCCCCCCCCCCTCTATTTTCATGGCCCAGTGCTAAAAAAAAGCAATTGAACACCTGTGTGCCGATAATGCACAATACACCCCTGAGGGGGTGTTGAATCCAAAATGGGGCGACTTCTGGAAGGTTTCATCTGTTCTGGTACTTTGGGGGCTTTGCAATTGCGACATGGCCCCCAACAAAATCTGTGTTCCAAAAGCCAAATAGCGCTCCCTTCCATGTCCGCCCCGCCATGCACCCAAACAGCAGTTTACACCCATATATAGGGTATTGCCGAACTTAGAAGAAATTGAGTAACAAATTTTGGGGCTTTGTTTCCAGGATTCCTGGTAAAAATGAAATACTATTTTAATGAATGCACCTAAACGGTGGGAAGAAGTTACTTGTCAATTCTTTCTCCTGGCGCGTATTATACGCCGGGGAAAGCACCAAGGAATCACAGCTGTCAATGGGAGCTATGAATTACTGTATTAGCGGGGCGTAATGCGGGCATATTGCAGCACAACTACGCGCTGGATTAGGCCCCACAAATGCGCTGTGTGAACGTACCCTCACCTCTTTCCAAACAATTAAAGCCTTGATCACATCAGCGTTGGAGCTTCTGTCGCATGTTCTGTCGTGAATGACGGAAAAAATAACAAAACACTTCTTTTCTGACTAAACCGCGGACACCACGACGGAAACCTGACGGACCCATTGTAATCAATAGGGTCCGTCGGGCGCCGATGGGATACGTTGTGAAATACATTGGGCCTCATTTATGAAAACTTGTCTAAACTTAAGACGGTCCTTGTTGCTAAGAGCAACCAATCAGAGCCCATAGCGACCAATCAGAGCCCATAGCGACCAATCAGAGCCCATAGCACCATCAGAGCCCAAGCAAACCCAAACAGAGCTCATAGCACCAATCAGAGCCCCCTAGCGACCAATCAGAGTCATAGTACCAATCAGAGCCCATAGCCACACAGAGCCCCTAAAGCGACCAA
>JAODAL010061120.1:0-20511 GCA_025379985.1 Phyllomedusa bahiana | reverse complement strand
AAAGTGGTAAAGCACGATTTTGGGTTTCAGGGCGGGCGGCAAGGGGTTCGTGGGTTCGTGGACGGCGAAAGGTCAGGGCAGGGGAAGAGGTTCGGAGTGGGAAAAAACGTAGCAAGGCGCGGTTACCAGGGCCAAGGCAAATGGGACTTTCCCAAGGAACGCTCTAAAAAGGGCAGGGGCAAAAAAAGATCCGGGGGGGGAAGTGAAGGGGACCAAAATTTAAAATAGAAAAAAGCCCCCGGGGGGCAATTTGCCAATTACCGGCCCACTTTTCCCTTTAAAAAACACATGAACGGAGCGAGGGGCGCGCGTTGGGGGCGCCCCAGGGCCCATTCCGGCCACGGGGGCCCGGCGGACCGAACGGGAGCGGGGTCAGGTGAGGAAAACCCCGCGGGTTTCAGCCAGGGGCGGCAGGGGGCCCCGCGGCGGCACCCGTCCCCGCCGGGGACCTGCCGGGCGGGGGAAACACGGGTCCCCAACCGCGGTCCGTGGCCCGGGAAAAGGGCGGCGCCAAACCCGTTCCCAAGTAGTAAACTGTTTTTTTTGGGCCGTAGCAACCAATCGGGGCAAAAGATTTCATTCCATGAGTGCTCGTAAAAATAAAAGCTGACTCTGAGTGGTTGCAGGGGGCAACAAAGAAGTTGTTGCTAGACAGTTTTTCTTACATGGGCCCCTTTTTTTCGGGGAACCCTTTCTGCCCAAACTTTTTTAAACCCCTTTATTATTCCTTCTAAAGGACTATGTATACCCCATTTTCCCCCATCTCCCCCAATCTTTTTCCCAATTTCAACATAGGGTGATACTTTTTGGGGGAAATCCCAGAACAAAATTGACTCTCCCCTCCCCTGCTTATTACAGAATGTTAGGCTCAGAGTTTACTTTTGGGCTTTATATTTTGAACTCTAAGGGAAACTGAAAAGATAATATTTTAAAAAAAATAATAATACCCTGTTTTTTTTTCCCAGAGGATAAATACATAGGCTTTTTCTTCCCCGGGGATAGCGCATGAAGATTTCAAAAGGTATTAGAATGATAAAAAAAAAAGAAACGGGAAAATTTCCATTTGGAAAACGAATTTTCACCAAAACTGAATGCAGGGTTTTTAAGTTGTTTGTAAAAGCCCTGAGATGCTGCACCCCATAACTTGGGGGGCTTTGAAAATTTAAATTTTTCAAAAAGGTTTGATTTGGGGGACCTTAGTTCGAGGCTTTAATGCGCGGGAAAAAAGGGCACAAAAGTACGACCCACAAAAAACTGAGCTAGGGAATTCCCGATTTTTTCCCAACATGTCACTTTCTTTTTAAATGAAGGGGGGTTTGGGGCCAGGGAAACTTTAAAGTAAAAACGGGGGGCCCTGAGGTGTAAAGTTGGCCACAGAAACACACCACTAAAAACCCCTTTTTGTAAACCTAACCATAGTCAGTATTAGGGGATAAATATCTTTGAGATTTAACCATAAAAGTGGTTAAATTGCTTTCTATTAGTGGGCAAAAGGAAATGTTTTCCCCCATATAGAAAAAACATAGGTTTTTTAGAAAGGGCCTCTCACTTTTCCTTCTCACCCCACTAAAATCCCTGGCGATGGGCCCTTTTAATATTTTCAGAAGGCCAAAATTAAGTCCCCCAAGGAATATAGAAAAATTCTTTCCCTCTGTGAGTTTTCCTTTATGAAACAAAATATGTCCCCTTACATGCTGAAAAATAAAAAATATAATTTGGGTCGGTAACAAAAAATGTCGGGGAATTTGGGGGCACATGCCGGGCCCCCAAAACCCTTTTAAATTATATGAGTGATTATTGGTTTCCCCTTTTTTTCCTTATTCTCTCATTTTATACAACTTATTACCCCTGTAGTTTTTTTAAAATTTTCATCATTTATGTGGTTAATGTTTTTTTTACGGGTTTTTTACCCAAAACCGCGGGGGAAGAAGGGGTGTTTTCCCGGGCTTTGAGAAAAAACCCCCTGGGCCTTAGGGGGGTACCGGGTTTATTTTAAACCCAAGGGAAAACCACTTTTTCCATACACGCAACCTGTTGCCCTCCGGATTGGATACAGAGTTTGGGTAAAAGGGCCCCCGTAAACTGGTAAGAAAATAAAACCCCATAAAACACTCCCAGTCTGTAATAAAACCCATATGTGATAATATTAAAATTTAATTTTTTTGTTTATTCTAAATCAGGGCAAAAAGACCCTAAAGGCACGGGGCAGGGGACTAAGGGGAGGAAAGCCCCCTCCCCGGCGGGGCCCTGCCCCGTTACTTCAGGAGGGGATGTTCATTTTCCCTCACCCAAGGGGCCCATGAGAAGACCCCACCACCCGCCCCCCTCTGTGAGACCACCCTTTTCTCCATCCATAAAAGGGGCCCCGACTGCAGACAGAGGAAAAGGGAACCCAGCACCTAATCCGTCCCCAAAAACAACTCGGGTAAGTAGATATGGGGAAAAGAATGATTAACATAAAACATAGCCCCTAAGTTTAAACCCTAACTAAAATTTCTCTAGATATAGGGGGGTCTAAAATATATATGACCATTAGATTCTTCAAACTGGTGGATCATCGGTCAGAATGTTCTGCAATGTGAAATACATCCCCTTCTTTTACTTCAAATTTAAATTACTTTTTGGGGGTTTAGTATTTTCATATACTTCTTCTCTAATTAATTTTTTTTTTCCCTTATAATGAATTATTAACCTTTTTATAATTTTCTCCTTATAAAGGACATAATCTGCCAGGATGGGGGGACAACAACTGTGGGCCCCAAAAAGAAGAAAAGGGGACCAAGATCAAAAAGGAAGAGCATTAAAAGGATAAAAAACGAAGAATAATCGAAATTTTAATTCACAATTTTCCCACCACAAAACCTTTTTACAGTCACAAAATTTTTCGACTGTAGTCACACACATTTCACAGTCTTTACTCACACACCCTTCACTGTGGGGTAGTCACATGCATTTCCATTGTTTTTTAGGACAATTCCACCTTCACTTTATAGTGTTACCCCCCCCTTTAAAGGCATCCCAGGAAGGGCCAATACAGGGCCCAGGGTTTCCCTGCGGGTTTTCCCCCCACGGGGGGTTTTTCCGGTTGAGTGTTGCTTTTAACGCTCTTTCGTGAGTGATGGGAGGTAACAAGGGAAAAACCATAAATAAAATAAATTTTAAAAATTATTTAACTTTCCCCTTTACTGTGTTAAGCCCTTTTTTAATTTTTTAATTTAAAAGGGTTTATTTAACCAAAAAAATACTTAAGGGGGACCCCACGGAAACGGACAAATCCCCGGTTTGGGTTTTTTATATCTGACTGCTTTTTGCCCGGTTTTTTTTGCCGTCCCAAAAACCATAGGGGGACGGTTTTTCCCTTTTTGGATAAGGGGAGAAAACCCCCCCATTTCCCCCATTGCCATGTTCATATTATGACCAAAAACCCGGACGGGAAGCAGAACTTGTACGTGCCCCCAAAAGGTTTTACCCCAAGGGGCCCCAATGAAAAGTTTGCGGGGGTTTTTTCAGAAAACCGCAAACCTTTTCAAAAAAAAAGGGGCCCAAAAAGGGGGTCCCCGGGGGGACTTGGCCTTTTTAAAAGTAAATACTTTTTGCATGTATCTTTTTCCCTCCTTTTTCCCCTAGTGTTTTGTGTAGGTGTCCGCGTACACTCTACCACTTTAGGGATGAAAATTTATGGCACAAATGATGACAACCTAGAAGTTGAGGTGCCCCAGAATGTTGGGGAAAGCCAAAAAACCTCAACCCTCTGAATTAACCACCTAACCTGATTTGGGGCCCGGGACAGTTCTCGGGTAGGGGTTGTTTTTTTGATACTGGGGAGCCACCCAACTTTTATACATAGCTCCTTTGGTAGAATAGTGATTCGGGAAAAACCAAGAAAACACAGTCAGAAAGTTTGGTCAAATTACACAATACATAGTGAATATTTTTTCAGCACCTGCTACTTGCATTTTTGGTTTAGTCCCCCAAAATATGTGTGCTGTTTTTAGGTTACCCCCTTAAAAAATTTATTTTCCAGCATTTCCTTAACTCTTTTTGGGCATGGGTTTCCTAATTTTTAACAAGGTTGCCACTGGAATCCTCTCCACTCCTCGTTTAAAGGGAAAAAAGGAGCTGAGGCATTTTGGGAAAACCTTGCCCTCCTCCCCTCCATTTGAGGTGCCCCCGTTTTTTAATGGGGGTTTGGGTTCTGGAGACTTCCCTTGGCCAATCCAGCACCTTTACCCCCCTTTTTTTTAAAAGCAAAGTAGGGTTTTGCTTTCGGGGTGTGCTGGGGTTGTTTACCTTTTTCTGGAATACTCCCCTGTGGCCCAGTTTTGGGGGAAGGGGGATCATGCTCTGTTTAAAGTTTGTCACAGTACATGTCTGCATTAAAGGTTCCCACAATAAAACTGTAGCTCCTAAACACCCGGGCCCAGCACTCATCAGCTCCAAAAACCATGACACTCCCAACACCTGCATGACTGTAGGCAAGACACTTGTCTTTGTACCCTCACCTGGTCACCACCACAAACAAACGACTGAACACCATCTGAACCGACATAATATTTCTTGTCTTATCAACCACTAGACATGGTTCCAGTAATCCTGTACCTACTTTTGGTAGATACTGTACAGTTATTTGACATCAAGACTTGCCAATAAGGTACGATCTGTAACTGTAACATTCATTGATGCGAGCGATGGCATCGATAGTTTGCCCTAAAATAAGAGGATAAGCCTGGTTGGACCAAAGGGGCCTTATGACAAGGAAGGTGTATAAGAAAAAGATGAATCCTGCATTTTGAAATATGAATATTTAATTTGTGCAATTTTCTCTATTCAGAAGGAAGCCGTCTACAGTTCAGCCATGTTGATCATCCCTTATTCTGTTACACAATATTTCCACCTTTACCACTAGAGTTCTTCTAATGCTTTCTCTTTCTCGTATGTGAGGTTCAATGAGGATTTTTTTCTCTTTAAAGGGTTGTCTCACTACATTGAATTCATATAAACTCAGTCCTGTTTTCTTCATTTCATTTTGCATTCAGGGGTGTGTTTACTGGATTATACTAAACTGCAGTAGAAGCCAGGTCTGTAGCTATAGCAACCAGTGTTGGCAGCCTATCAGGAGAGATACAACAGGTCTGTACCTATAGCGACCTGAGGAGCTGATGCAGGCCTCATTCAAGAAGGGATATCCTAGAATAAGTAGGACACTGTTAATGGACACTATATTGCAAAAGTGACTTGTTTTTTACAAGATCTTTAACATAAAAAGCAATCCTTGAGGTGAGACAAAAACCCCTTGTAAAAGGGACAACTTTTGTAAAATTTTGATCTGAGAAGGTGTCCCGAAAACGATCTGTTTTAAACTAATCCAGTGAATTTCCAAATGTTCATGCCCTATGTTATATGTGGGGAAAACCATTCAAGAATTCAGAGGCTGGATTCACTAAGCATCTAGGGGACTCGATTCCTACGAAGCAATACACTACTTTATAGACAGAATCATATTTTCCATCATAAAAATATGAAAATCCTAACTTTTGCAGGACATAAACATTTATTATTATAGTTTTTATGGATTTCCCACGCTTCAGTATGAAATTATGTTATCTGTATATTCGTAGGTTGATACAATTCTGGTGATACCACATTTTAGAGGTTTATTTGTTTTAGTACTTTTAAAAAAAACTCTCCTTCCTATTTTTTTATATTTTTTCACTGTCCATTTTCTTTCTGTGACCAATAACCATTTTGGCTTTTCAGTCTTTGGATTGAAGGGAAACTTTACTTGACAGATAACACACCATGATACCAGAACACAGAATGTGAGAAAAAAACACTCAGATAGTGAAGGGTAAACCTAAGAAGTAAAACCCACATCCTTCTGTCAGAAAAAAACATATGCTATGTCTTTGTCTTTATCCCGCTTATATGATAAATGTCATGGGAGCCGCGGGCACCGCTGCGCCCCGCGGTCTCCCCTCTGTCTGAGGGCTCCTGGCGGCGGGTGCCGCTGGCTGCCCCTGCGCCCTTCTCCCTGCTGCCCGTGCACTCTGCGCGGGATGCCTGCGGCTGCCCGCGCCCATCTCAACTGCTGGCCCGGCTGCGCCGCACTTGACCAGCCACGCTCCGGTGAACGCTTGCCCCTGTCTGTACTGGGCCGCCGCGCGCGTGCCCGTTTCCCTAGGCGCGCCGCGCGATCGGCTGGGTCAGGATTTAAAGGGCCAGCGCCCAGTAATTGGTTTATTGCTGGCCGCTGGTCCTATTTAGAGGTACAAGCACGGCCCCCATCACACCTGCCATTCGTTGGTGTGCGTCCAGTTAGTTTGAGTGTATTGAGAAGTCTGTCTGATCGCACCCCGTCGTACCAGTACCTTTTGCTACGTTTCCTGACGCTTGGCTTCGCCTGGTTTGCCGCCCGCACCTGACCGTCTGCCTGACTGCTGATCACGAACCTCTGCCGCCGTGCCCTGACCCTTCTGCCTGTCCCCGACTAACGCCTTCGGATTACGACTCTGTACCACGCACCACCCTGGCCGCCATTGCTAGCAAGTCACGTCAGGGGTAACGACCTGGTAGCCTCACGCCGCAGCAAGTCCATCCCGCTTGCGGCGGGCTCTGGTGAAAAACGGGGGCTACTTAGACTCCGTTCCCTGACGTGGCTTTAACCAGACGCTACGGTTGGTCCAGCGAATCCACCATACCCGTTACGAATAAACTCCTAGATTGGAAGAAAGCCGGATGAGATTAAAAGCGAAAAGGAGGAGAGGTGACAGGTGTTGGATTATGTCACGTACAATGTTTCCAATATGGCTTTTACCATACTGGTGATAGCCTTATTGGGGAGAAGTCGCCCGAAAATGTGGTTTCAGGCGTCCTCATCCCGCTAGCCTTGATTTGATGATGGGTTGCATCAGTTTATAGTGGCTTTTGGCGTGACTTTGCAATGACAACAGTTCAGCAAGACGGCGTAAGACTGTCACAAAATTGGAACAAGAAGACATTAGCTCTTGGATGCATATTTATGGCATTTACAAGGGAGTGTTTATGGTCCCAATACCGTGGATCCCCCTCCAGACCACCAGCATGGACGGTGTCCCCTGTCCTGTGTTCTCAGCTCCCCTCACTCTGTGTAATGAACCTTTCCATTGCTCCTGCTCTACCGCAGCATCCTGTTTGCTATATTCCCCACAATCCGATCCTTGGTTAGCTGTCCTGGTTCCTTTAACTGTTACCTGATATCCTGGTTTCTTCTGACACTATGTTTACCCGCACTGTTAATATCTGCCACTTATGTCGCCTGCTACCTGACTTGGACTTGTTACAGTCTATGGTTTCACCTGCCTTGACCCATCACCTCTGCCTGTACCCGCTGTCCTACATCCGGCACTTCGTCTGTCAACGCAAGTAGCCACATTAGAGGTAGCGACCCGGGGGCTCCCCGCAGCTAAGTTCGTCTGGCCTTGCGGCGGGCTCCGGTGAGGACTGGGAGCCTCTTAGACTCTACACCCTGGTGTGGTCTGCTATGCCATAGTTCGCGGTGACCCAGAGGATCCACACATACCGGCTTTCACCGTTACAGGCAGTCCGTTTACCGCCATCAGCGACTGCTACCGTCTCGTCGACCAGCACACCTGTTGCCCCTGCATGTCACCCGGGACCTTCTCTGCAACTCCCCTCCCCTCTTCTCTATGATGGAGACCCGAAAAGTGCATAGGCTTCCTCACTCAATGCTCCATCCACATTGAGTTTGCTTGGACATCAATTCCCACTGAGCGGGCTAAATGGCCTCAATATTAGCCTCCTATCTGGCGAAGCTCCTGGCCTGGGACACCCCGCTATGGCATCGAGGAGATCCGCTCACGGCTAATCCTGCAAGGCTTCTCCAGGGATTTCCGCCCTGTCTCGAGGAACCTGGCCGTACCTCGTCCTCCGCTGACTGCCTGCTTTGCTTCGCCTCTGTCAGGGTGACTCCACTGTGGGACATCGTAACTCTGTGCAGTTCCGTACGCTAGCTTAAGAACTCGACTGGAACAACGATGCTCCGTGGCGACTTTCTGCAAGCCTCTCGGGACGCGTAAAGATGACTCGCGGCTCGGGATCCTGCCCATCCTCCTCAGGACGAATTGATTCGTCTGGCCACCCGTATCGACGATTCGCTTGGCGGAGAGACAGCAGGAGCTCCGTCTCCACGCGATCCTACTCCGACCACGCCGGCCGCTTTCTTGGGGGGCCGTCCGGTGCGTGCACGGGAGCCTCTCTCACCTGGGGCTCGCAGGGGAAAGCATCCTTTAGTGTCGAGTGCGGCCTTCTCCCCGTCTGACAATCTCCGGGTAACCCGTTGTGGAACTCGCTCTGACGTACCTTTTCGGCCACCGCCTTCCTGGACTAAGGGTCCGCTGGTAACTTACTAGCAATGCAACTGGGTGTCTGAAAGAAAAAGTTCCGGCTTCCAGTGACGACGCCTCTGCAGAAAACCATGTTTGTCTCCTCTGTGCAGTGCGATGCCTCAAGGATGGCCATTCGGTTCATGCACTGCGCCCCTCACTCTGCAATTGGCGCCTACGAGAGCGGGGGGGGGGGCAGAAAGGGGAAACGTCCCGTGCTGCCTCGTTCCTCTTCTGTGGATCCTTCTGGGTCTGTCTGGGCCTTCCCTGGTGCAAGACCATGCTCCATCCGAGACTGGAACACAGGCTAGATCCTTCGTTGGGGCCCGGCATTCACTCCTCGATGCCTGGTGGCACTCCGGCCCTGCTCTGCGGTCTGCTTCTGCAAAACCCTTCGAACTCTTCTGATCCAGGTCTGCCTGCTCCTTACCAGGATCTTTTGCCGACGTCTTCTCCGAAAGACAGAGCCGAGAACTCTGCCCCCGCACCGTCCCTTCGACTGCCTATCGATCCTGCAACCCCGGTACTAACGCTCCCGAGGCAGAGTCCTGACCCTCTTTCCGGTCCCGGAGACAAAGGAGGCGATGTCAGAGTATATTCAAGAGAATCTCCGCAAGGGCTTTATACGCAAGTCATCCTCACCTGCGGGAGCTGGATACTTCTTTGACCGAAAAGAAGGATGGAACCCTCCGACCCTGTATCATATCGTGGGTCTAAATAAGATAACCATAAAGAATCGATATCCCCTGCCTTTGATTTCAGAGCTTATTTGACCGCCTACTTGGTGCAAAATTTTCTCTAAATTGGACCCTTCGTGGTGCTTATAATCTGATTCGTAATCGGGAAGGCGACGAATGGAAAAACAGCCTTAACACCCGTTGATTGGCCACTTTCGATTATCTGGTCATGCCCTTTTGAGCCTTTGCAACGCTCCGGCCATTTTCCAGAACTTCGTCAACAGATCTTCCGCGACCATCCTCAGATGTCTGTGTCATCGTTTACTTGGATGACATCCTGATCTTTCTCTCCGGACCTTGAAGGTTCACCGCCTTCAGCGTCCGCCTGGTTGCTTCAAACGTCTCCGAGACCATCAGTTGTATGCCAAATGTAGAGAATGCCTATTCGATCGCACTTCGTTGCCCTTTCCTGGGGTACATAGTCTCGATCAAGGACTCCAAGATGGACCCCTTGTTCCCCCCCCCCCCCCCTAAACTGTCTGCAGTTCTACAGTGGCCTCGACCATGGGTCTACGGGCCTATCCCAACGTTTTCTGGGCTTTGCGAACTACTAACATACAGTTCAATCTCAATTTCTCCACCTCGTGGCCGACCGCTGGTGCACTGACGAAGAAAAACGCCAACCCCAAATCCTGGTCCTCCCTGAAGCTCAATAAAGCCTTTGAGCGATCTTCAAGGTCCCGCATTTGCTTCGGCCCCGTGCTATCTCGCCCTGGACCCACTGCGTCAGTTTGTTCTAGAAGAGGTGACACGCCTCTTCTGTAGTGCCGGAGCCTGTCCTCATGCAAAAGTCTGCCTCCGGAAAACAGCGTACTTTTCGGATTCTTCTCAAAACCTCATGCCAGCCCGCGAAATTATTCTATTCGGAGATCGTGAACTATTGGCCAATAAAATGGCCCTAGAAGAATGGGCGCATTGTTGGAGGGCGCTCGCCACCCATCCTTCGAATCTTCACAGATCACAAAACCTCCTCTATCTTTCAATCTGCTCAACGCTAAATCCTCGGTCAAATCCCGGTAGGGTCCCTCTTCTTCGCCCGCTTTGACTTCTCCTTCACTTTCTGTCCAGCCTGAGAAGAAACGTCATTGCGGATGCCCTTACTCTCGATCTCTGACACCTGTGGGCACGAAGCACCGTCTGCAGCATATAATCCCTCCAGAACGGCTCCTCACGGCAGCCCCCTGGAGCCATAAAAACACCCACCTCCGGGAAAGACTTATGTCCAGCACCGGTCCATGCGGCCTCGATCAAAGTGGGGAAACACTCTTCCGTGCTGCTGGCCATCCTGGAGACATAAATACTCTGCTGTTAATCTCCCGCTATTACTGGTGGCCCACCCTGGGCTCATGTGTTAGAAATAATGTCCCTGTCTGGCACCTCCTGTGCTCGCAACCAAAGGTCCCTCGCCTCAGACCCTCGGGTCTACTACTACCTCTCCCTGAGCCTGAAAGTCCTTGGTCCCGATATCGCCATGGACTTCATTACCGACCTCCCCTACCTCATCGGGTAATACAGTCATTGGGGGTGGTGACCGACAGTTCCCTAAAATGCTCAATTTTTCCTCTCCGGGTTACCCACCGCCCATCTTATTGGCCCAACAAAATTTTCCTGCACGTGTTTTCGTCTAGCATGGGCTCCCGTTACATATAGTTACTGATAGAGGAGTCCAGTTTGTGTCCTAAATTCTGCGGGGCTCTGTGTACTCAATTACGGGTCCAGCTGGACCTTCTCGTCGGCCTATCACCCTCAAACCAACGGGCAGGTAGAGAGTTCAACCAGTGTGGGACCTACCTAACGACATTTTGTTTCGCCCGCCAGGATAATCTGGTCGGTACACTCCTCCCCTGGGGCGGACTTAACATACTACCCCTTGGACTCAGAGTCCACAGAGCCTCTGACTCCTTTTTTGTTGTCCTTGGTCTACATTACCCCGCCGCCCGACTCTCCCTCTGCTACATCGTGGTGACTTTCCCAGCCTGTGATGCCCAAGTGACGGGACATCAGTCTCTCTGGCAGGTCACACGTCAGGCCTTCTACGGCCTCCTCTCGTATCAAATAATGCCCAGGCTGACAGGTACCGGAGACCGGCGCCCATATTTAATCCGGGTGACAGGGTTTGGCTATCTGCCTAGTACATTCGCTCAAAGTGCCCAGCTACAAGCTGGTCCCAATACTTGGGCCCTTTTGTGGTACTTCGCAGTTAAATCTGTCCTACAACTCCGCTTGCCTCCCCACTCTGCGTATCCCGAACTCCTTCATGTCTCGCTCCCTCAATCCTTGGTGCTGAAGTCCTTCTTCCCCGTATATCTGTCTCGCCTTCTCCTTTGGCCCGATTCTGATAACATCTTTGAGTCAGGAGGTCCTGGCGAGAAGACAGTGAGGGGAAGCGGTACTTCCCTTATCGACTGGAAGGGGTCGGTCCTGAGGGAGCGTTCATGGGAACCTGAGGCCAACCTGTCCCTCTGACCTCCTTGCTAGGTTTCCAAAAAGAGGGGAGCACGCTAATGGGGGGGGTACTGTCATGGGAGCCGCAGGCAACCGCTGCCCCCGCGGTCTCCTCTGTCTCAGGCTCCTGGCGCGGGTGCCCGCGGCAGCCCGCGCCCATCTCCCTGCTGCACGGGCTCTCGGCGCGGGTGCCGCGGCCTGCCCGCGCCATCTCCTGCTTGCCCAGGCGCCGGCACTTTACCACCATGGCTCCGGTGAACGCTGCCCCCTGTCTGTTCCGGGCCGACCCGCGCGCAGAGCCCTTGTCCCCTAGGAGGCGCAGCGCGCGACGGCTGGTCAGGATTTAAAGGGCCAGCCCCCAGATAATTGGTTATTGCTGGTTGCGGTCCTAGTTAAGGTACACGCCGCCCAACACAACCTTGCCAGTTCTTGGGTGCGTCCAGTTAGTTTGAGAGTATTGAGAGTCTGTTCTGATCGCCCGTGTAGCCAGGCCGTTTTGCTACGTTCCTGACCTTGGCCTGTTTGGCCTCCCGCCCTGAACCGTCTGCCGTCTCTACCACGAACCTCTGCCGCCTGCCCCTGACCTTCTGCCTGTCCGACTACGCCCTTCGGATTAACGACTCTGTACCCACGCACTACCCCGGCCGCCATCGCTAGCCAAGTCAACGGTCATGGGTAAACGACCTGTAGCCTCACGCCGCAGCAAGACCATCCCGCTTTGCTGCGGGCTCTGGTGAAAACCGGGGCTACTTAGACTCCGTTACCCCTGACGTGGGCTTTTACAACGCTAGCGGTGGTCCAGCGGAATCACATTACCGTTACAAATAAAACCTAGATGGAAGAAGCCGATGATATTAAGAAGCGAAATGATTAGAGGTACCGTGTGTTTTGGCTTATTGTCACTTACAATTTCCATAGGCTTTTCCATACTGGTGAGCCTTATTGAGGGAGAAGTCCGCCCGAAAATTGTTCGGCAGGCCCTCTTCCGCAACCTTGATTTGATTGAGGGGGTGCAACAGTGTATATGGCTTGCGTGACTTTGGCAATGACAAGCAGTTCTGGCAGGAATGGCAGTATGACTGTCACTAATTGGAACCAAGAAGACATTAGTCTTTGGATGCATTTTTATGGCATTTACAAAGGGAGATGTTATTTGACCGATCACCGTGGTCCCCGCTCCAGACCACCAGCATGGACGTGTCTGTCCTGTGTTCTCAGCTCCCCTCATCTCTGTGTATGAACCTGTCCTTGCTCCTGCTCTACCAGCATCCTGTTTGCTATATTCCCACATCGATCCTGGTTAGCTGTCCTGGTTCCTGTTAACTGTGTTACTGACGTCCTGGTTTCTGACTACCTATGTTTACCCGCACTGTTAATATCTGCCACTAGTCAGCCTGCAACCTGTTCTTGGACTTTGTTACAGTCTGATGGTTTCACCTGCTTGAACCCGATCACCTCTGCCTGTACCCGCTTTCCTACATCCCCGGCACTTCGCTGTCAACCAAGTAGCCACATGAGGTAGCGACCTGGGGCTCCCCGTAAAAACAGCAACATGTTCGTGCTGGCCTTGCGGCGGGCTCCTGAGGACTGGAGCCTCTTAGACCTCTGCACCCTGGTGTGGTCTGCCTTGCCATAGTTCGCGTGACCCAAGGATTCCATACAATACCGTGCTTCACCGATACAGGCTAGTCAGCTATTTCATGGCACCGTTTGGTGATTTTCTCAGCAGCAGGACAGTCACCAGAGATTTGTAATTGGGGTAAAGGAAATAATGGAATTGGCAGAGAGATAAGGTAGGAAGGAAAGTTAATGAGGATTATTGGACAGGGCTATTAGGATTCTCATTGTAGTTTGTGTTGTCCCATTCTTGTAAGTGTGTCAAAGCTGATCAGTGATCTATTTCATAGTAAATACATGACCTCAAACACTACACAGTCTAAAACAAATCACATTATTATGACTAATATCCAAGTTAAATGTGTGCAGAAAAAATACAATAAAAGAGCTAGAAACCTGGAGAGACTCAAGGTCTGGTAGGTTGTCAGAGTTCTACAGCCATGCTGAACAGCAGTCACCCTACAGATGTTGGCAGAACATGGAAGAAAATCCATTTGAGAGTAACTATGATAATCAAGATAAAGCGCCAGAGTTGTCCCTTGAAAGTCTTGGACATGCTCTCCTAACCAATATTTGGATGTTTTTAGCCCATATGGCATGTCACATTGTCTGCCTGTAAAGATTCCATCTGTCCCCAAGAAGAGACAGTTCAGGATGTACTGGTCCATGTGTGAAAGATTTATACCTTCAAATTATACACAGAGTGTGCCTTTTCACATGAATAATCACAAAAACATTCCCCAGACCATAATGGCAGCACTTACCAGCGCAGTGTTCTCCATCAATGGTAGCATGGCTGTTTGTTCTCTGATTTTTTATTCACCTGAAATACCAATGGCCATACATTCAGGTGAAGCAGAAAACAGGCTTACTGGAAAGCGAAAGCCTTTTTCAATACTTGAATTTTCAATATTTTTGTGAAAACTGAAGCCTTTTCAGGCTGATGCAGTGAACCATTACTGTCTCCTTTAATAGTCCCATAAACCAGCAGGGTTACTTAAATATTTTAAACACACATCGTCTGTTAGCCCCCTGGTTAAGTATGGTAGTGAGCTACCTCCACTGTAACATATTGTTTCCGATCCTCACACACCTTCATACCCAAAATTCACCTGTCATGTTAACTCCACGTGGTTTTTAAAGTTACCACATTAAATTATTCACAATGGTGCCATTTGCCCCACTTTAAACCACAGTAGCCAGGAACAGTTAAACAAACTGCCCTGTTGGAAAAAAACGGGCCATCCTAAACCCCCCAAAGTCGAAATCATCTCTTTTCGCAGTATCTACTAGTCCCAGCTAAACAAACTAAAAAAAAATCTTTAAAAAATTGTTAATTTTTTGTCCTTTAATTCAAGTCAAAATATAAAAAACCCAAATATTTTTTAGATCATTAAAAACAGAGGATATTTTTCAGGCTTTTTATTTCATTTTAATTGGATTTTGTGGCTAAATTTTAATAAAAACCCCCAATTAAAAAATTTAGAATAATGTGGAGAGGTCAATATTGTTGTTTCACTGCAGTGCAAAGGTTTCCTAAGTTTCCCAAAGGGGGTTTTCAGTTGTTAAAGGGGGCCAAAACCAATCAGAGGGAAGCCCTTCTTAAAACCGACATTTTAGTAGACAGTCATTAAACACCCCCCTAAAAAGGGGGAAAAGCCACAAAAGGCCCATTGCAAAGAAGCGGGCTGTTCACAGGTGCTGGATCAAAGCAAAAAAGGGGAAAGTTGGGGGAAGGGAAAAAGGGGGGGAGGGTAGAAAAAAGGTCCCATAAGCAACGGGATCCCAGAAACCCTTAAAAAAGGGCCCATTCAAGAATTTGTGAGATTCACAAGGAGTGGACTGCGGCTGGAGTCAGTGCTTCAAGACCCCACCCAAAACAGACTATCCCGGGACATGGGCTGAAACTGTGTTTCCCTTGAGTAAAACCACTCATGCCCCGAGGACATGCCCAGAAGCTTTCTTATTTTAGTTTAAAGAGGAAAAGGGGGGCCCTGGACTTTGCTAAATGGCTCCAAAGTTCTTTTTTTAAGATGAAAGTAGTTTTTTGCTTTTCATTTGGAAATCAAGGGTCCCAGAAGAGTGAAGGGCCCCACAAACCAACCCCTGCTTGAGGTCTAGGGGTTGAGGTCTTCTCAGTCATGTTGGTTTGTGGAGTCCCCGTCATTGCAGGTTTTGGGGTCCACTGTTATATCAAGACAAAAGTCAGCATGGGCCATTCCCTTTGGGACTTTTTAAACAGCATTGATGCTTTTTTCTGCTGAAAAGCTTTTATGGAGATGGAAAATTTTTATTTTCCAGCAGGAACCTGGCCCCTGCCCCCCCAAATCCCAAAAAGCCCAAATTACCGGGTTTAAAAACCCAAGGTTTTCACGTGCTTCTTTGGGCCCAAAGGGAAACCCCCCTGCCCTTTAAACCCCATACAAAATAAAAGATGAGAGACACCAGACCCAAAACAATGCAGCCGAGCTGAAGGGTGCCCTCAAGAAAAATTTGGGGGCCTCCATTACACCGCAGTTGGGCCACACCCCTGATCACCCCCAAAACCATCCCATTGATGAAAAAAATTCCATGAAAAAGGGAGCCTGAAAAAGTATTTGAGGGAATTTTCTAAAAATCCCTTTCAGAAAAAGGGACATTTCCTGTTTTTCACAATCCTTTTTTTCGATTTCCTTAATCATAAACATTAAAAAAAAAAAACCACTTAAAATTCTATTGCCTGTGGTAATGAGTTTTTTTAAATAAACGGGTTTTCCCCAAATCTGACTGGAATTAAAAAAAGACATAAAATTAATTTTCTGATGTTCTTTTTTTTTTTTTAGTTACATTAGAAATTGTGCAACATCCTATTGCCCACCTTACCCCCTGGTTGTAACTAAGTTTCAGTATCTCATATATAACAGCTTTTAGCCTTGAAGCATATTTTTAAGTTTATAGTAAAGTATATAGAGTAAAAAGGGGGTTATTTATGTTAGGTGACTGTCATGAAAAAATATAAATTATATTGGGGAAAAAATTACAAATCATTGGCCAACACACCCCTGGCAGCGTTTTTCACAAATCAAAAGAAGTAAATAAATTTCCCTTTGGGAGGGAAATCTTTTATGACGGCCCTAAAATTACCTTTTTGTCAGTGAAAAACTATACAATAGCACAGTTCTTTAAAGGGAACAGAAAATAAGTAGTGACAGGGGTTCCCCCTTTTGGTTTTTCAGTGGTTTTTCCCGCGGTTTTTAAAAGGTTTTGAAAAAACCCCCTGCAAACCGCTGACAAACTTTAAAGCGGATTAACCCCAACAGTGATTTTTTTTTTTTTTTCCCCAAAATATAAGGCCCCCAGTCCCCACAGTCAAGACAAAAAAAAAATCCCTAACTAGGAGAGGACAAAATATATTAAAAAACCAAAATTTTAATAAAATAAAAATACAAATTTTGGCACCCTTTTTAATAACAATGATATTTAAAAAAAACACTCACAAAAATTTCGAGGGGATTTGTGAAAAAAACAGGAGCTATAAGGGCAAATTTAAAAACCCCCTTAAAAAACCCCAGGGTTTCTAATTACAGCTCCCTTTAAAAGGATTATCGCCCAAAAAAAAACGGTCTCGCAGAAACATGTCCCTAGGGTAAAAGACCCCATTAGTTCCCCCGGCTATAAACCCCCACATTTTTCGATCCTCCCCGGGTGAAAAGGGGTCTCCTTTAGGGGAATATATAAAGGGGGAACAAAAATTTGCAAGAGAAAAGGGGGATATGAAGATCCCCACAAAAATATATATAGGGGGTTTTCCTTTTTTAGATAAGCCCAAAACCCTTTTTTAAAAATAATCCAAATTTTTATCTTTTTTTGATAATATCTTCTAGCTCCCCAAAGATAGGGAAAATGACAAAAAAAATTAGAAAGAAAAAAAAGATAAAAACCCTTTAATGATAAACAACAACACTAAAAACACAGAAGCCCCTAAAAATAAAGTTTCAAAAAAAAGATTCTAAGTGTACCTTTTAACCCCCGTGTCCGCAAATCGGGGCATCCCCCGTTAACCCCCCCGTGTTTTGACAGGCACAAAAAAACAGAAAAGCAACGCCGACATCTAGCCCCCAAAGAAAATATAAAACGCTCAAAATTTGCTACCGGAAGTGGCGCCTGCAACGCCCATCACAATTATGAGTGTAGAGAAGGTCCAACCCAAACCCACCTGCCACGTTCAGAAGCAAACTAAAAAAAAATGAATAACGAGGAACCTCCTGATAAAAAGAGGGGCAAACCCAAAAAGCAATCCCCAAATTTGGGGAAAAAAAAACTCGGCTTAATAGGCTTTTTAAACCCCGTTATAGCCAAAGGGCTAAAGTATATTGACATAAAAAAGCAAAAAAAGTAGGAAAAGGTAAGTTTAGGGGATAAAAAATACAGACAAGAACATGTCAAAAACCCTTTTCACAAAAAAAAGTTGTAGAACTTTAAACAAATATAGCAATTAAAAAACAAAATGTTTATTTAAAACCATCTTTGGAATTTGAGTTTTTCCCGGTAAAGGGCCAGAAAGGTTTCCCTTTGGAGTAAATTCTGGTCAATATTTCCTTTCAAATAGATGGTAAAATAAAATAAATTTCCTGTCCCTTTCAAGCACTTGGGTCCCCCAATTTATGGGGGTTAAAAACATGGGGAGCAAAGCCGTGTCCGTTTAAAGCCGGATTTTCACCATGGTGTTCACAAATACGGCGACGAAGTTGGTGTGTGGTCTTGCCAACATACTTTTGTCCACATAAACAGGTAAAACAAAAAAAAACTACATTACAAGTCTTACAATTTTTTGAAGGGGTCGTATAGTAAAAGTCTTTTATTTTTTTTTGTCCCAGTAAAAAATTTGTTTTTTTCAACAAAGGGGGCATGCAAAACAGTTGGCAAAAGGAAGGGGAAACCAAAGGGGTTTAGACAACCCCCTTTTCAGACGAAAGGGACTTTAAAATGGTTGAACGAATAGTCTTTAAGGTTCCTACCTCGTCTGTAGGTAATAGATGGAAAATCACCGATCCTATCTTTGATATTGGGATCCATCTTGAGAAATTTACCAATTTAATTTTTTAAAAAATTCGCTTAAAGGTCGGTGCTTTCATTAAACAAAAAATCCCATAAATCCGTTAAGGGGGGAAAAATCCCCCTCAAATCTTTTTAGTAAAAAGGGTGATATGGTCAGATTTTAAAAGCATTTTGGGAAAAGCCCCCCATAATTTTATGATCTGGGTATCCCCGTGCCAGAAAACGTTCCCTCAAATTATTTGCTTGTTTACGAAACTCAATGTCAGAGGAGCAATTTCTCCTGAGACACAGATACTGGCCACGGGGAATACCTTTTTTCAGAGGTAAGGAGGTTAATTCCCACCCCCAACGAAGAATTGTAAACCGGGGGGTTTTCGGAAAAAACTTGTTTAAAGGGTTTAATTTAATTGGTGTTTTTTGGTGATACATACATCAAGGAATGGTAAACCCAAAACCCGCCTTAAACTCATAAGTGAAAATTTAGTCCTAAAACCAATTAAAAATTTAAGACCTTACCATTTTACGGGGAAATCTACAGTAGTAGTACCCCTTCCAGAAAGAAAAACACATCATCAATAAAACTGACCCCAAAAAGGGTATTTTCTCAGAGTGTAAAGGGAAAGGGTTATCTCCAAAAACAACAGGGACTCCCATGAGCCGAGGTAACGGTCAAACAAGGAAGGCGTACAGGGGACTTCCCATGGCTGTACCCCCTATCTTTGGGGTAAGTCCCCATTGTTCCCAAAAACTAAATAGTTTTTCTAGTAAGAGTGAAATCCAATAAAATTCCCCTAGGAAAAATTTTATGTGTCTTCCCAAAATTTCAAACCTCGCATACGTTTGAAAAAAAATTCACTTTCTAAACCAAGAAATTTAGTTTGGGATAAACAAAAAATGGGGGGTCCAATCTATACTTTTCCCCGTAAAATGTCTTTATCAATGTGGAAGGCCCCCAAAATGTTTTTGAAGGTCAGTGGTGTCTTAAATTATGACGGTAATTTATTGGACAAAAGGGGAAAAAATTTTCTTTTCAAAAATAAAACCCCCCCAATTTTGTGTAAGAGAACCAAAATTTCCCGAAAAATATTAATTGAATTTTAAGAGGGGGAGTACCCTTTTGGACCTTGGGCAAACTGTTTTAAAAACATTGCATCCTTGGAATTCGAGAAAAAAAGAAAATTCAAATTCCCCTTTTTCTTTAAGCTCCAAGGAAAAAGGCTGAATTTTAAAAACGTTTTTTGTTCAACACTGAAAAAAGGGGGTGGGGGTCTTTTGACAATATACAGTAGAGGAAAGGGGTTTCCTGATAATTAAATTTTTTTATATTTATATTTTTGCCAAGGCAAACTTAAAATCCATCAGTTCCTATTTTTAAAAACACTAAAACGTAACTTTTATTAAAAACCCAAATCTTAAAATTTTATAAAAACCTTATTTAAAAAAACCCATCTCTATCCTCATCATTTAACCCCTTTTTGTTCTGAGGAGGGAATAACTCCTTTACATAAAGTTGGTGGAACCCCCCCTTTAAACAGGAGACCCTTATATCTATGCAAAGTTAGCTTTAGTAAGGGTCCAAGCCAATACTTTGGGCCGTCGTCCCCAACTCATAGACACAGAACAAAAAGGCCCCCCGTGGGAACCCTCGCAGGGTGACCCTTGTAGACAGAGGTGAGAGATACAAATTTAAAAGTCTGCCTGCCCCGCCCACAGTTTGCCCGTAACCTGGGTTTATAGGCTTAGAGGTCCGATCAATGTGGTCGAGTCCCTTTCCCTTTTTTATCTGTTAGGTAAACACCCCCTAAGGGGCTCCCAATTTGCTTCAGAGAACCACATAAAACCCTCCCCCCTTCCCCGCGTGCCATCTAAAATGTCCCGTGAAATGCCACCTGTTCTGAGCCAAAAACCCTTTTCAAAAATTTTCCCTTCCATAAAAGGTTGCGCCCATCTTACCGTATGCCGTGCCCAAAGCACGCCCAACAAAAACTCAGCCCCGCTGTGAGGGGTTCCCTTCCCTTTTCCTTTTTATTGCAAATGGTGCCCCACCTAGATGAAATAAGCAGCTAGGTATCACATTTCACAGCACTGCCATCCCTTTGTCAAAACCCATAAGCCCCTTCCTCTTTTAAAATTTAATATGCATATTCATTGAGAATATAAAAACCCCTGTTCAATAGACCCCTGTCATTTTATCTTCCCATAAAGCTCTTCTCCTTGTATAATTGTATTTATTCAATAGAGTGCAGACCCCAAAAAAATACAGTTCACTGCATTGTTTTCAAGACTATTTTAAA
>JAODAL010061119.1:0-20512 GCA_025379985.1 Phyllomedusa bahiana | reverse complement strand
TTTTTGGTCAGCACACCCAGCAAAAAAAAACGCTTAATTAACCCCTATGGAGAAATTGCGGCCAAAGAATGAGCGGCACAAACAAAATTACTTTGTACGGGTTACAATTTGCGTGTTTTCTACGCCACACAACAAGAATACAGTTTAATTAACCTTTGCTTGTGAATTAGGCTACAGGAAAAATTTATATATTTTGGCGTTGAAAAAGACGGTTTTTTGGGGGCAGCAAAACCAGCAAAACAAACGCTTAAATTAACCCTGGATGTAAATTGCGCCAAAGAATTGGAGCCGCACAAATAGTAGCTTTGTAGCGTGTTACAATTGCGTTTTTTTCCCTATGCCCCACAACAAGAGATACAGTTGAAAATTAAACCTTTGCTTGTGAATTAGGCTACGGGAAAAATTTATATATTTTTGGCGTTGAAAAAAGAGGGTTTAATTTGTCAGCACACCAGCAAAACAACGCTTAATTAACCCCTGGAGATGTAAATTGCGCCAAAGAATATGAGCCGCACAAAATAGTAAGCTTTGTAGCATGTTACAATTGCGTGTTTTCTACGCCACACAAAAAGAGAATACAGTTTGTAATTAACCTTTGCTTGTGAATTAGGCTACAGGGAAAATTTATATATTTTGGCGTTGAAAAAGACGGTTTATTTTTTGTCAGCACACCAGCAAAAAAACGCTTAATTAACCCCTGATGTAAATTGCGCCAAAGAATTGAGCTGCACAAAATAGTAGCTTTGTAGCGTGTTACAATTGCGTGTTTTCTACGCCACACAACAAGAGATACAGTTGTAATTAACCTTTGCTTGTGAATTAGGCTACAGGAAAAATTTATATATTTTGGCGTTGAAAAAGACGGTTTATTTTTGTCAGCACACCAGCAAAACAACGCTTAATTAACCCCTGGATGTAAATTGCGCCAAAGAATTGAGACGCACAAAATAGTAGCTTTGTAGCGTGTTACAATTGCGTGTTTTCTACGCCACACAACAAGAGATACAGTTGTAATTAACCTTTGCTTGTGAATTAGGCTACAGGAAAAAATTTATATATTTTGGCGTAGAAAAAGACGGTTTATTTTTTTGTCAGCACACCAGCAAAACAACGCTTAATTTAACCCCCTGGATGTAAATTGCGCCAAAGAATTGAGCCGCACAAACTAGTAAGCTTTGTAGAGTTTACAATTGCGGATTTTCTACGCCACACAACAAGAGATACAGTTGTAATTAACCTTGCTTGTGAATTAGGCTACAGGAAAAATTTATATATTTTTGGCTTGAAAAAGACGTTTATTTTTTGTCAGCACACCAGCAAAACAACGCTTAATTAACCCCTGTATGTAAATTGCGCCAAAGAATTGAGCCGCACAAAATAGTAGCTTTGTAGCATGTTACAATTGCTTGTTTTCTACGCCACACAACAAGAGATACAGTTTGTAATTAACCTTTGCTTGTGAATTAGGCTACAGGAAAAATTTATATATTTTGGCGTTGAAAAAGACGGTTTATTATTTGTTCACACAAAACCCCACAAGCAAAACAAACGCTTAATTAACCCCGGTATGTAAATTGCCGCAATGAAATGAAGCCGCCGCACACAAAATAAGTAGCTTTGTAGCGTGTTTTACAATTGCGTGTTTCTACGCCACACAACAAGAGATACAGTTTAATTAACCTTTGCTTGTGAAGTTAAGGGCTACCAGAAAAAATTTTATAATATTTTGCGTTGAGAAAAAAAGAACGTTTCCTTGGGGTTAGCACACCACAAAACAACGCTTAATCAACCCCGCCTTCGATGTAATTTGTGCCAAAGAATTGAGCCGCACAAAATAGTAGCTTTGTAGCGTGTTACAAATTGCGTGTTTTCTACGCCCCACAACAAGAGATACATTTGTAATTAACCTTTGCTTTGAGTTAGGCTACAGGAAAAAATTAATTATATTTTGGGCGTTTGAAAAAAAAAGCACGTTTTCTTCTTGGGGTCAGCACACCAGCAAAACAACGCTTGAATTAACCCTTGGATGTAAATTGCGCCAAAGAAAATTGAAGCCGCACAAAATAGAGCTTTGTAGCCGGTGTTACAATTGCGTGTTTTCTTATCTAAATCGCCACACAACAAGAAGATTCAGTTGTAAATTAACCTTTGCTTGTGTGAATTAGCTTACAGAAAAATGTAAATTTTTGGCTTTGAAAAAGACGTTTCTTGGGGTCAGCACACCAGCAAAACCAACGCTTTAATTATACCCCTGGATGTAAATTGCGCGCAAAGAATTGAGCCGCACAAAATAGTAGCTTTGCGTAGCGTTGTTACAAATGCTTGTCTTTCTTACGCCACACAACAAGAGATAACAGTTGTAAAAAATTTAAAACTTTGCTTGTGTAATTAGGCTCAGGAAAAATTAATATATTTTGGCGTTGAAAAAGAACGGTATTATTTTTTTGGTCATCACACCATCAAAACAACGCTTAATTCAACCTTCCCCCAAAAACGGATAGTAAATTGGCAAAAGAATAGTGCCGCCCAAAATTAGTTAGCTATGGAAGAACACATGTTACAATTGTGCAGTGTTTTCTAACGCTCACACAATAAATGGAGCCATACAGTTGTAATTTAAACCTTTGCTTGTGATTTAGGCTACATTAAAAATTTATAATTTTAGGACGTGGTTGAAAAAAGACGGTTTATTATTGGTCAGCACACACCCCAGTCAAAACACAACCGCTTAATTAACCCCCCTGGATGTGAAAACCTCTACAGATAGTTGCGCCAAAGAAATTGAGCGCACCGCACAAAATCTAGTAGCTTTGTAGCATGTTACAATAGCGTGTTTTTCCTCTAAACGCCACACAACAACGAGATACAGTTTTAATTAACCTAATGCTTTTGAATTAAGCTACAGGGAAAAAAATTACTTATATAAATTTTTGCGTTGAAAAAGACGTTTATTTTTTTGTCGAGCACACCAGCAAACAACGCTTAATCTTAAACACCCTGGATGTAAAATTGCGCCAAAGAATTAGAGCCCGCACAAAATAGTATCATTTAGTTAGTAGCGTGGTTAATCAATTCTGCAGTGTTTTCTTACGCCGACACACACAAGATGGATACAGTTTTGTAATTAACCTTTAAGCTTGCTGAATTATGCTACAGTAATAAATGTATATAATTAGGCGTTGAAAAAAGACGGTTTCTTTGGGGTCACACACCACAAAACTTCCATCAAAACAATGCTTTAATTAACCCAAAGGATAGTAAATTGTGCCAAATGAACTTGAGCCACAACAAAATAGTAGCTTTGTTAACGTGTTACAATGCGTTTTCTCCCCAATCAATCTACCGCCACACAACAAGAGATACAGTTGAAATTAACCTTGTGCTTGTGATTAGGTCAACAGGAAAAACGTAATATTTTGGCGATGTGAAAGGACGGTTTTCTGGGTCAGAACACCAGCAAAACAATGCTAAATTAATAAACCCCTAAGGATGTAAATTGCGCCAAAAGAACTTGAGCCGGTCACACAGAACTTATCTTTGGTAGCGAGTGTTTTACAATTCGGCGGTGTTTTTTCCTACGCCACACGCGCGGGCGAAGTATACACCAACCAGAGATACAGTTGTAATTAACCCTTTGCTTATGAATTAGGCTACACAGGAAAATTTATTATTTTGGCGTGAAAAAACGGTATTAGTTTTTTGTCAGCACAAACCAGCAAAACAACGCGTAATTAACCCCCTGAAATGTAAATTGCCGCCAAAGAATTGAGCCGGCAACATAAATAGAACGCTATGTAAGCGTCGTTACAATTGTGTGTTTTTCCTACCCACACAACAGAGATACATTGTAATTAACCTTTGCTGTGCATTAGGCTACCAGGGAAAAATGAGTATATGAATTTTCTGGTGTTGGAAAAAGACGAATCTTGGGTCAGCACAACCAGCAAAACAACGGCTTAAATAACCCCTGGATGAAATTGCGCCAAAGAATTGACCGCACAAAATAAGTACTCTTTGTAGCGTGTTTATCAAATTGCCGTCATATTCTAACCCCCTACCGTCCCAGCCACACAACAAGAGAATACAGTTGCTAATTAACAACTTTGCTTTGTGAATTAGGCTACAGGAAAAATTTCTCAGAGCTTTTGGACGTTGAAAAAGACCGTTTATTTTTGTCACACAATCAATGCAAAACAACAGAGCTTAATTAACATCACCTTCCAATGTCATGTGTATTGCGCACAAAGAATTGAGCTCCCGCACAAACAAGTTAGCTTTGGTAGCATGTTAACAATTGCGTGTTTTTCTTCTCTTCTACGCCACACAACACCCACACAAGAGAATACATGTCTAATTATACCTTTGCTTGTGAATTAGGCAACAGGAAAAATTTATATATTTGGCAGTTGAAAAAAAGACGGTTTCTTGGTTAGTACACCCAGCAAAACAACGCTTAATAATTAACCCTCTGGAAGAATAAATTGTGCCAAAGAAATTGAGCCGCACAAAATAGAAGCATTTGGTAGACGAGATACAATTGTGTGTTTTCAACAACCCACACAACCAAGAGATACAGTTTGTAATGAACCATTGCTGTGAATTGGCTACAGGAAAAAATTTATATAATTTGGCGTTGAACAAAGACGGTTTTCTTGGGGTCAGCACACCCGCAAAACAACGCTTAATTCAACCCCTGGATGTAAATTGCGCCAAAGAATTGAGCCGCACAAATAGTCAGCTTCTGTAGCGTGTTACAAATGCGTGTTTTCTACCTCAACAAAATGAGATAACAGTTGTAATTCACCTTTGCTTGTGAATTAGCTACAGGAAAAATGAGTATATATTTTTTGGCGGTGAAAAAACGGATTATTTTTGGTCAGCACACCAGCAAAACAACGCTTAATAACCACCCTGGATTATAAATTGCGCCAAAAGATTGGATCCGCACAAACTAGTAGCTTTGTGTAGCGTATTCATAATAGACGTGTTTTCCTTCTCTATTCTCTACTCTGTCTACGCCACACAAACAAGAGAACCAGTTGTAATTACCTTTGCTTGTGAATTAGAGCTACAGGAAAAATTTATAAAATTTTGGCATTGAAAAAGACGTTTATTTTTGTCACCACCAGCATCAACATCGCTAACTTAATAAAACCCCAGGATGAAAATAGGCGCAATAGGAATTGAAGCCAGCACAAAATCGTAGCTTTGTAGCATGTATCAAAACTTGGCTTGATTCATACTACGCCCACACAAAAGAAACGATACAGTTGTATGAATTAACCTTTGCTTGTGAATCTAGGCTACAGTACAAAAGTATATATATAGCGTTGAAAGAGACGGTTTATTTTTGTCCAGCACACCAGGCAAAACAACGCTTTAAATTAACCCCTGGATGTAAACTTGCGCAAAGAATTGACAGCCCGACACAACCAAAATAATAGCTTCTTTTTAGCGTGCTTAAATACAATTGCGTGTTTTCCCTACGCCCACTCAGCACCAACACAAGAGGTAGACATAGTAAATAACCTATTGCCATGTTGAAATAGCTACAGGAAAAATGTATAATATATTTGCCGTTGAGAAAAACAGACGGTTTCTCATCTTGGGGTCAGCATCTACCAGCAAAACAACCAACGCTTTAATTAAAAACACCCTGGTGTACAAATTTGCGCAATAGAATTGAGCCAGCCAAAATTGAAGAGATAATTGTCTAATGTAAAAACACTGTTATCTTTAAATGAATAACAACAGGAACTGCTTATATCCCACTTGGATTTGAATGTCATGTGCAGGCACGCAGTAGGAACGCACACATGATCTCTATCACTATCCCATACCCACCAAAAAATTGGAAAACACAAAAAGAACATTAAGAGGAACGATGTCCTCTGAGGCACAAGCTGAGAGACAGCCCCAAACAGCACAGAGTAAAATCGCTAATCATAACAAATCAATTCTTCAGTAATAGCTACGCAGGCCAAAACGGCAACACCTTCCCTGATGAGCACAGTGTAGAGTGGTAACAGTGTGAGTGCTCCCCGAGCGATCGCGCCTTGACTTGTATAATAGGTTGCGGTGTCGTCACACAGAATCCCGCAGGTCACTGATTGGCTTCACTCTGCACTAGTGTCATAGCAGCTATGCCCTTCTTGCCTCCCAGAGATGCTTTGCCCCATGTAGCGCCAAGTGCTCTGCAGCCATTTTATACTCAATCAAAAGCACATTTGCTCACATCCGCGGGAAGTACCGCCAAAGTTCGAACTTCGTTCCGAACCGAAGTTTTTCCCCCCTGAAATTCTACAAACAATTCCACTTCGTTCTAGAATACCATTTTTCCCCGCCCATGCTCTATTTCCCGTCTCAGAAAACAACCAACCATCCGAAATAGAAGACGACTTTGGAACCATTAATAAACCTATGGAGAAGTATGGACCACAATCAAATGAAAAAGGCCGGACAAGTTCAAAATACATAAAAAAAAGGTGCAGAAAAGAGCTCGCATGGTCATGGAGCCCAGGCGGCAGATATTAATCCACCATCTTAATGTAAGGTGCGTCTATTTTGAATAGCGAAAAGTGAAGGCGCGATAGAAAAGGCGCCCCTAAAAGTTAATAACAAAGTCGCTATGTGAATAAAATTCTTTCTAGGCACTGCTGATTGGTTGGGGGGGGGGCCAGAGGGGCTCGTCCTTCTTAGCCAATCAGTGCGGCTGAGCTACAACCTTCTCAATAGAGATCTATGGGGAAAAGAAAATGCAGAGTGAGCCTCAGTATGTGATTGGCTAAGTAACAAATAGGCGCGGTTAATTTGGACCAATGGGTAGAGTTGAGCGACGTTCTTATGGGTTTTTCTAATGCCAGTGGTCCCAACCGCCGGTCCCCTAGATCCGACAGCGGCCGAGGCTACACCTGATGCCGACCGCATACCGCTGACCCTTAGTCCACACACACCCTTAGCACTAGGCGGCTACATCGGCAATACTTCCCTGCGCGGAGAAGGCCGAGCTGTAATCCGGCCGTAGCAGGGATAGAAGCGTTGCCATCAGCGTGCACTGCTTTTTAGAGAAAGCAGGAGCGGTGCTTACCGCCCCTGTTTTCCCCTATTGCTGTAGGCTGCGCTCAGAGTCGGATCTACAGCGAGAGGGCGCGTGGTGTGATGACAGGAGTCAACCCCCCCACCCCACTCGGAGCTGTGGTGTGGGGCTGTGGGAGGAGGAGCTCGCGAGGATCAGGAAAGGTGAGTGATTTTATTTTTCTTTATATGGGGCGCTATCTTCATTATTCTGGGGAAGCTTTCTTATTTACTGGGGCAGCTATCTGTCATTACTTTTGGGGCAGCTATCTTTCATTTTTCTGGGGAGTATTATGTATCATTACTCGGGGGCAGCTACTTCATTATCTGGCCCGCTATTGTCTTTATTAGGGCAGCTATCTTCATTATTACTGGGGCAGCTATCTATCTTATACTGGGGGCTATCTATCATTTTTTGGGGAGCTATTATGTATCATTATCTGGGGCAGCTTCTATCATTGTTGGGGCAGCTATCTATTTTATTATGGGGAGTATCTATGTTCTTACTACGGGGGCAGCTTCTATCTTTATAGGGGGAGTATCATTTTAGGGGGGAAAGCTATCTGTTTTCATTACTCTGGGGCAGCTCCTATCATTATACTGGGGCAGCTATTTGTATCTTTTACTGGGGAGCTATGTATCTTTTTTATGGGGCAGCTTTATCATTACTTGGGGCCATTATCATTACTACTGGGGCAGTATTATCATTTTTATGGGGAGCTTTATCCATATTATTTTTCGGAGTATGTTCATTTATTACTGGGGCAGCTATGTATCCCTTTTAATGGGGCAGCTTGTATGTAACACTATCACTACGGGGGGCAGTAGTACACTATCACTACTGGGGCAGCTAGCTATGTACACTATCATACTGGGCAGCTAGTATGTACCCTTTTCACTAATGGAGCAGCTTTTAACCTATCACTACGGGGGCAGAAAGTTTCACTTCATAGGGGGAGCTATGTATGTATCACTATCATACGGGGGGCAGTTTGTATGTATACTATCATACGGGGGCCCGCATGTATGTTCATATAAATACGGGGGCAGCTATGTTCACTTCAACTGGGAGCAATTGTAGTATACTATCATTGGGGCAGCTATGTTGTATTTTACTTTTTTTACGGGGGGCAGCTTGTAGGATCACTACACTACTGGGGAGCTAATTCACTATCACTACGGGGCAGCTATTTTTTTATCACTCAGGGGGGCTATATTTATTTATTTTCGGGGGGATATATCTCTTTAATGACAGGTTTATTACATATGTATATTATATACATTACAATGCTAAACCCACGAGCGACAAGTAGTGTTGAGCGTTTAAATTTTGAAAAGTTGAAACGGCACAGTTTTTTTTGTTGAACGAATTTTTAGATCTGGAAATAAGGTTAAAATTGTGATCTCTTTAAAATCGCGCCATTTTTTGGCGTTCCTGTCATTTTGGCGGCCAGCAAATCGCTTACAGATTTGGAGGGTGGATGTGTGTGCGACGTCTTGAATGGGATGTGATGGTTGCGATTGGCTGGAAAAATTTGCATGACCCCGTTTTTCATAGAACGCCCTTTCCCGTTCTGTCAGTGTCTGTCGCGTTCATAGCAGGGATGTGCGCTCTTCCTGTGTCCAAAAAAGCTCAGCAAAATTATTCTATTTCTTCACAGAGAAAACCTTTCTGTTAGTGTTATCCTTTCAAAATTAGTTAGATCAGAGTTTTTAGTTTTTGTAGTTAGGTAGAGAATTTAAAGGGGCTCTACCCCGTAAAAATCAGGGAGGGTGCGGGGGTGGGGGGGCCCGCGGGGGGAACACGACAAGCTCTTTTTAAAAATACTGGAAAAGTTCACAAGACTTGTGTAGAATTGCATGAATAGCTTTATTATTAACAGTTTTTCTATTGAAATATTTCCCCGGATATTTGGGCAGCCTGAAAATTTTATTTGGGGCACATCATTTAGTAACTGCGGTCTCTTTGGGTTTGGTGAAAATCATTTTATTATAGTATACATTTCAGATGGTGTTCTTTTTCAATTTTTGCCCCCTTGCTTTGTTGATTGCCCAAAAACGTTAAATGGCTGTAGGACAAAACATTGAACTTTTTACTTCTTTTTTTTAAAAATTGGGGATAAAAAAATTTTGTTCTATGCGAACTTAGGCAATGAAAATATGAAAAGTGGCAGTACTTAGCTGTATAGCTTCTCCTGTTTTGGAGGTGAGTGATAGTCCCATTGTAAACTAGTAGGGGCCCATCATGTGAGTTGCGCCCGTGCCGCCATGCATGACGCGACGTTTGGAAGGACGCCTTCCTTTCTCAAGCATAAAATAGCCCCGTTTCATATGTTTTTTTATTTTCCCAAGGTGTTCGTATAGAACTATGTTTTTTGCACCAATTTTTAAAAAAAAAAGTAAAGTTCAATGTTTTGTCCATACGCCTATGTGTCTTTTTGTTTATATTGGGAGTCTAAGCAAGGTACTCCTAATGGTGGGCCTCTAAAGGGGTGCACTGCTTAATATACGGCATTGTTTGCAATTGTTGATATGCACCTTGCAGTTTAAATTAGAATCCAGCAATTTTGTGTCAAAGCACAGGCTGATAGGTGCCAAAAATACCTTTATTATTCCGAATACATTCAGATACGTGTTTTTTCCTTTGGCGCAGGTAAAGCTTTGTTCATTGAGGCACCTTTTCACTTATATGTGAATACAGCAATTTTGTAGTCACACAGGTGAATTGAAGGTGCCAAAGAATACCCTTGTATTATCCGAATACATTTCAGATAAGTGTTTTTCACTTGGCGCAGGCCCCAGCTTTGTTGCACGATCTACTTTGCAGTTAATTTTTGAATACAGCAATTTTGTAGTCAACAGGTGAATTGATAGGGGCAAAATACCTTTTTTTAATCCGAATACATTTCAGATACGTGTTATTTCACTTTGGCGCAGGACAGCTTTTGTTGATAGATTACTTTGCAGTTAAATCGTGAATACAGCAATTTGTAGTACCCACAGGTGAATTGAAAGGTGCAAAAATACATTTTTATTATCCGAATACTTTCTGATACATGGTTTTTTCTCTTTGGCGCAGTACTGCTTTGTTGATGGGCTACTTTGCAGTAAATGTGAATACAGCAATTTTTTTAGGTCACACAGTGTGAATTGATAGGTGCTCCCCCAAATATACATTTTATTAATCCGAATACATTTAGATACGTGTTTTTCACTTTGCGCACTACAGCTTTGGTTCATTGATGGCACCTTGCAACTTAAATGTGAATACAGCAATTTTGTATCACCACAGTGAATTGAAAGTGCCAAAATACATTTTATATGCCGAGATCATTTCAGATACATGTTTTTCACTTTGGCGCTAGTACAGCTTTGTTGATTATAGCTACTTTGAGTTAATGTGATTACAGCAATTTTGTAGTCACCAAAGGTGAATTGATAGGTGCCAAAAATACCTTTTATTATCCGATTACATTTAGATACGTGTTTCTTTCACTTTTGGCGCCAGTACAGCTTTGTGATAGAGGCTACTTGGTTAAATGTGAAAACAGCAATTTTTTGTAGTCACCACAGGTGAATTGATAGGTGTCCCAAATTAACTTTTATTATCCGAATTCAATCAGATAACGTGTTTTTTCACTTTGGCGCAGGCCAAGCGTTGTTGATAGATCTACTTTGCAGTTAAATTTGAATACAGCAATTTTGAGTCACCACAGGTGAATTGAAAAGGTGCAAAAATACCTTTTATTATCGAATACATTTCAGATACGTGTTTTTTCACTTTGCTCAGTACAGCTTTGTTGATAGAGCTACTTTGCAGTTAAATGTGGTATACAGCAATTTTGTAGTCACCACAGGTGATTTGAAGTGCCAAAAAAATACTTTTTATTTCCGTATACATTTCAGACAGGTGTTCTTTTCACTTGTTGGCAGTCAAGCTTTGTTGATAGATTATTTGCAGTTTAATTTGAATCCAGATCTTTGTATCACCTTCAGGTGTACTGATAGGTGCCAAAAATACCTTTTAATATCCGTGTACATTTCAGACAGGTGTTTTTTTCACTTTTGGTCAGTCAAGCTTGTTGATAGATTTTTTAATTTTTTTTTTGGGGCAGGTTAAATTTGAATCCAGCAATTTTGTTTGATTTGAGGATTTGAGAATAGCTGTTGATTTGCTGTTTTTAATAGGCTTTCAAAAAAAACTTTCCATACTTCTCAAATTTTTTATATTCTGAACATGGAGCGAATTCAGGTGGGTAAGCGAGCAAAGAGAGGGGGTTAGGTCATGGTGGTTAGAAGTACGAGAGAAGGTGCTCCTTCCAGTGTGGTGACATCACGAATGCCAGGCAGAATCGTCAGTTGCAGGACCGTCAGGCCTGTCATCTTGGGTCAGGGCCCTGTTGAATCTCGTAACGAACAGGTCGCCAATCTGTCCTTCAGTGGTTAATGCAACCTAATCCAGCAGTCTTACCTCCTAGTCTCCAGTCACGGCCACAAAAATGTCGCCATCAGCATCCGTCCAACATGAAGCAGCCCAAATGTTCAACTCGTTGTACCACACTGTGGATAATCCATTTTCTGAAAACCTATTTGATGGACAAAATTGCGGTTCGGGGTCAGACGGGATGTCTAAAGATCAAGAGCCAAAAGGGATGATTTTATTGCTCTGGAGCCAGTTATGATGCCATCAGAGGAGGAGAAGGAAGCCGGGCAATCAGCAAAAAATCCAGGTGGTCGGCTAACGCCTTGTAGTCCCTCTTGTTGTAGCCAGCAGCTCTGGATGCAGAATGTCCAGGACCGGACCAAAGTCACCTGTGTTGATGAGGATATGACGACATTGCGGATCCAACGTGGTCTTGTTCAAGCAGAAATTTGCTTAGCGAGCGCTTCTCAGTCTCGGACGAGGAGGAAGACGAATGGGTTAGTGTCAGTACGGTTCCGCCTCATAAAAGGGAGGAGGGGCGGCGTTTCCGGGCAAAGAAGTCGCTGATATGATTCGCCCAGCCACGGTCAGTGGAACCCCGCTCTAGCTTATCGCGTCAAAACGATCCAGGACCTCTCAAGCCTGGGCCTTCTTTGAGCAAGCCTCTGATTCACAGCGATGTCATATATTTTGTTTTTTGGGCCTGGCCACCCCTTGCCGAAAATGCATAAGTAGAGGCAAGAACCTTGGTGGATTAGCCACCTCCCAAATGTTAGTCACATGCAGGAGATGCATGAGTTGAATGGAGGCAACACTTGGCAAAAAATGCCAGACGACGTCGGTCTCCAACCCACTGTCACACCCTCTGTCTACGCCTCCTCCTCCTCCTCCGCCACCATCAAGCGTTCCTCAGGTGGGCCCATGTCTCTCAGAGTCATGATCAGGTCAGCTCCGCGTCTGCCTCCACCGTCGCTCCGATGAATGTTACACCAGCCAGCAACATGTGCCCCATCCTACCCTCTTCTCTCCCGCCAGTTTGACGAACTGCACGCCGTTACAAGTGGCAGTTTCTAGCAGCCAGCCTTCTGTCTTCCAGGTTTGGGAGCAGAAGAGAAACACTTTAAACCCAAAAGCATCCCAAAGCCAAAAGCCTGAAGGTCGGCATTGCCAGGCTATTTTGGCCTTGGAAAATGTTGCCCTTCCGGTTTCTGGTGGACAAGATGGGGTTCCGCCACGTCATGGGCCCTTGCCTGCCCCTAATACCAGTGTCGCAGCAGGCATTTCTTGCCAGAAAAGCCGTTCCTGCCCTGGCCAGCACGTGTCATTAAATTTTCAAGCGCGTTGTTCTGCTTCTGTGGCGGAAAAAGTCCTATCTCACCACCGACACATGGACTAGTAAGCACGGCCATAGGCCGCTATATCTCTGTGGACAGCTCCATGGGTGAGATCTGGGTGGATGTCTCTGGGGTTGGAGGTGGCTCTCAGGTCGGCGCACGCTCTTCAAAAACCGCAGGGATGGTGCCGGGCTCTTTCCCCCAAGGTCCTTGGTGGCATTACGTGCCATAGAAACCAGGCCGGGTTGAAATTAATCTGTCTTGGAGACCGTCCACACACAGGTCAGGAGCTAGTGGACGGCTCTCCGCAACGACGACGAGCGTGGTGGGTGGACAAGAACCTTGTGCCAGGCAAGGTGGTGTTGCGAGATAACGGAACGAAAATCTTCTGGCGGCCTTAGATGGTAGGTGGAGCACATCCTTGCCTGGCACATGTCATGACCTTCGTCGTCCAGAAATTTCTAAAGAAGCTACCTGGGTCTGGACTGGCCTGCTGTGGAAGGCTCGAAGTCTAAGTTTCGCACTTCCGCAGTTGCACCCTGTTCATACCGGCCTGGCTGCGTGTGCTGCATCAGCTCGGCCTCCCCGTCAACCATCTCATTGTTGACTGCAACACGCTGGAAATTCCCCCTTTCCACATGCTCCAGCGATTGTGCAGCAGCGCAATGCCATTACGCAGTACGAAGCTGTGTGACACATGGCCTGACAAGCGGCAGTTGCGGACCTGGGTGGTTGAGCCACCGAGAGTGGAAGGCAGGTTGAAAAGAGCTCAGCACCATCCTTGCCAGTTTGAAGTAGCCACCAAAATGGTAAGTTGTGGACGATTTGCCCTTGTCAGCATTGAGCATTGTGGTGAATCGTTGGCCACTCTGAAAAAAACAAGGTCCCGCAGCGACGGAGGAGGAGACGGACACGATGCGGACACGAGCCTTTCTCTCCGTCTATCCACAAGGGCCTGACGTTCTCAATTTTATCGGCTTTATTAGGGCAGTGGTTCAGGGTCCAGGGCTAGTGCAACGCAGTGCATCAGCTCTTCAGGGTGCATTCATCTAAGGCAAAGGCAGGGCTGTGTTGAAGCTGTGCCGGAGGAAGCGGAGGAGGAGGGAGGGGAGGTATTCTAGACACCGACGTTACCGACGTCCCTGTGCCTTGGAAAGAGGGTTGGTGCGAAATTTGAGGCGGTGGAGGAAGATGACGGTAAGTTCAGTTTGTTAGTGCCTGACCCAGAGGCTTGGGAAATCAAGGCTCCATCTCTCACATGGAGTGCTTGGATGCTCCATTTCCTCCAATATGATCCTTCGCATTGAACGGCTCATCAAAGAGCCTGAACAACAGTACTGGGTGGCCACCTCCTGGATCCCGTGGTACATAAAACAAAACTCAGCACTTTCCTCCCACCCACCCAAATAGATGAGTATAAAATGCCAAGGTGCAAGTAGCCGTAGCGGGCTGCAGCCGTAGGCAGGTGCAGAAGCCTAAGGGTGATAACTTGGAATCTTTATTTACCATCTCACCAACAAATGCAATGCAGGGCACCCTTTCAACACACAGAGACCAGCTTAAGTCATGGTGCACGACTATCTGAGTCTCAAACCGATGTTTTTGTATGTGTTCAGGACCCAATAGACTTCATGGGTATCCAAAAATGGACGAATGGCCCGTGTCGCTCGCCACGCCTTAGAGGGTGTTGTCTGCCAAGCAGCCAGCAACATATCTGTTGGACCTTTCAGCACAGCTGGTGGTGTAATTATCAGACAAACGCAAACCGGGCTTTCCACAGTTAATGTGGATCGTTTGACTTTATCAAGATGAATCAGGCATGATCTCTGATGATGTTGTGGCCCCAATTCTGAGGTCACCGATTAGTGCGGTCTACTTTAACATTAATCTTCAAACAGAAAATGGTCTCTTGAAAAAATTTTTTTAAAATGATCATTTCTTTACTGCAATTTTTTCTCTTTTACCAACAGGTCATTTTGCTGTTTTGCTTGTGAGGCAGGACTTATAAGACAGCATGGTTTCTGACAACGCCGTATTCATTTACTCACTTTATCTTTAAAGTTTTGCATTGTCATGGTTTTGAGGTATCATGTTGCTGCTGAGATACAGCCTTTAATTAGGTCCTTATGGAACAGTAATGTGGCTTCTAAGTGGCATTTCTCCATCACAAATTTTTAATAGTGCTGAGAAGTCATATTATAATTTTTTGGGTCTTGGTGCTGTGAGATACAGCAATACATCGTTCATTTGGAACTGAAATGTGGTTTTAAGTGGCATTTCTCCCTCACAATTTTACTAGTGGCTGAAGAAGTCCATATTATAATTTTTTTTGGGGGTCATGTTGCTGTGAGATACAGCAATAAATCATGGTTCATTTGGAACAGAAATGT
The DNA here is from genome assembly GCA_025379985.1 of Phyllomedusa bahiana. NCBI lineage: Eukaryota > Metazoa > Chordata > Amphibia > Anura > Hylidae > Phyllomedusa > Phyllomedusa bahiana. The sequence goes on along the minus strand of JAODAL010061119.1, from coordinate 5,291 downwards.
GGCTTTTAAGTGGCATTTCCACTCACAATTTTTTAATAGTGCTGAGAAGTATATTTTATAATTTTTTGGGGTCATGTTGCTGTGTGATACAGGCAATAATCTTGGTCCTTGGAACAGGAATTGTGGCTTCTAAGTGGCTTTTCTCCCTCACATTTTTTAAAACCAGTGGCTGAGAATCTTTTTTATAATTTTTGGGGTCATTGCTCTGCCTTTGAAATGCAGCAACCCTTTATGGGTCCTATTTCTAAAAAATGTTGTTTCTAACAGAATTGTTCTTTCACAATTGTCAAAGTGGTCAAGGTCATGTTTTGAATTTTTTGGGTGGCATTTTGCTGTAGGCCATGCAGCTATACTACAGGCTCCTATTATAAAAAATGTTGTTTCTATCAGACATTTTGTTCTTAACAATTGTCCAAAGTGGCTCAAGGGTCATGTTTTGTATTTTTGGGTGCATTTGCTGTGCCATGCAGCTATACTTACAGGTCCTATTTAAAAAAATGTTGTTTCTACAGGCATTTGGTCTTCACAATTGTCCAAAGTTGGCTCAAGGGTCTTGCTTTGAATTTTTGGCGGGCATTTTGCATGTGGACATTTGCAGCTATCTAAGGTCCTATTATAAAAATGTAGTTTCATAACAGGCACATTTGTTCTTCCCAATTGTCCAAAAGGGCTCAAGGGTCATGCTTTGAATTTTTAGAGGCTTTTGCTGTGACATGCAGCTAATACAGGTCTATTATAAAAAAAATGTTTTTTCTAACATCATTTGTTCTTCACTTTTGTAAGAGTGGCTCAGGGTGAGTGCTGTCAAAATAGGAATAGGTAGGACACTGTTAAGGAAATATTGAAAAAATGATTGTTTTTGCAAGATCTTTAACTTTTGCTAGAAATCCTGTATTGGAAACCAATTTAATCCAATTAAAAAAAGGAAAAAAAGAATGGTGGGGATTCCATCCTATTTTAAAAAATGTTTTTTCTGAATTAAATACAAAAAAACTTGCATGTAAAAATAGGGTAAAAAATTCCTCTGATTTGTAAAGGGAGGTAAAAAAAAGACTTGCCCAGTGTGGTTATTCAGGGAATGGGGTTTTAAAATTTTTCTGGGGCGGAGCCTATGGGGTGCATCATTTGTTTCCCCAGTGGAGTCTGTCCTAATCACTGAAGAAGGATTTGGGGGAAAAAAGGGGAAAAAACCATTGAATTGATTGGTGAATCAGTTCAGAAGCCAGGAGGGAAAATGTCTTTAACTAAGAAGTTTTTTGGGGGGATGATTAGGACTTTGTATTATTTATGGGTGTGGGGATGAATTAAACATCTACGTGTAAAAATACAGGGAGGGGGGTATTTTGTATGTTTCACATGAAAAAAAGCAAAAATGATAATAATGAAAAAATATAAAAAAAATTCCCTAAAAAAATTTCTGTAAAAAAATTGTGTTCCCAAAAAAATTAAAAAATTGACGTCACTTACAAAAATGCATAGTCCCCATTTTGTGATCTGTGGATCAAAAGGTTTAAGGTCATGCTGCGTACGGACGGGTTTTGGGGCCCAATGCCCAGTTCAACAAAAAATGGTGGTTGAAAGACCCCCTTTTTGGCCTTTTTAAATCGGGGGGTCTGAAGGGTTTTGGGGGCTATGCTGCGTTCAAGACGGGATAGTCTATGTCCAGTGAAAAAAAAAGGTGGTTGAAGGCCCCCCCTTTTTCCCGGCATTTTAAATCTGGGGGTATACGGGTTTTGGGGGCTCTTTTGCGGTTCCAGGGGGGTATTCAATGCCCGTTAAAGTAAAATATGGTTAAAATTACTCCCTTTTGGCACTTTTTAATTGTGGGTGATCAGGTTTAAGGGTCATGAAGTGGTACAACACAGGGATAGTGGAATGGTGTGTGAGTTTTTTTCTGTGGTTTTTAACCTTGTGTGTTTCCTAAAAATGTAGATGTATCCCTTTGACTGTTTGGATGTTAATTCGTTTCCAGCCCTGTTTGGGTTTTTAAGATTTAGGGTTTTTTTGCTCCCCATAGATTTAATGGTATCGGTGATTTATATGAACCCTCAATATTTATTGGTTATTTTTCCGTTAGACCATCGACCGATGACGATAGTAACGTAACGCTAACATCTGACAGCAGTTCCCGTTATAAAATATGGTTACCCCTCATTTTCCCTTTTTGACATAGTATAAAAATTTTTTTGGGGTTTTTTTTTTTGGTTTTGTGTGATTTAAACATTTTAAACTCCCCCCATAACTCGCCCCCAAAAACCCGCCGTCAAAAATGCCCCCCCCTGGGCCCCTGGAAAAAATTGTCGTGATTCAATCGGTCCCTGGTGGAAAAAAGGTTGGGGACCCCTGTTCTAATGATTCTGTAATAAAGTTATGCCCAAATTTAAAAAGATAAAAATCCCGGAAGTTGTACCCAGTGTATAAAAATGATCAATAATGGGGGTAACGAAAAAAAAAATATTAATTCAATAAAATTCTTTTTTATTTTTTATTTTCGTTACAAACCCCCATATTGATATTGGTAACGAAAATTTAAAAAAAGAAAACCCTAAGAGGAGCTGCTTCCATTGGTCCAAATAACCCCGCCTCTTTTAAAATTGCCAATCACAAACAAGCTCGTTGCCCTTTTTTTTTCCCCCTGAACTCTATGGAGGTAGCTCATCCGCTGATTGGCTAAGCATTGGGCCCCCCTTTTGCCCCAAAACCAATCACAGTACTGATATTTCCCTTTGACGTAATAACTTTTAGGGCGTCCTTCTATGGCCCTTTTTTCCATTCGAAATAGAGAATACAATGATTTTGGGGGATTTTTATATCTGCTGCTGGGGTAACCCAATCAGCTCTTTTCTGCCTTTTTTACTGTATTTTGAACTGTCCGTCTTTTCATTTGATTGGTCCATATTTCTCCATAGGTTAAAATGGTTCCCTGTCGCTCCTATTCTGATTGGTTGGTTTCTGGCGACCAATGAGAAGCGCTTAAACAATTTGAATACTGTATTTCCCGGCAATTCTCTATATTCCAATTCCTTATGTAGCACCGGTCTCGACGACAAACGCATTATTAGGGATTTGATTGATGTATGTTTATAGAAGGTTTCAGCTCTTTTTCAGATAATATTTCACACTTAATAAAAACAATTTTTTTAATCATACTCTATGCCGCACGGCGCTGAGAGCCGAGATTTCATTGCCCCGATCTGGCCATAGACTACAATGGGACAAGTAGCTCGCGCTCTGATTGGCTGGGATAGCCAAGCCCCCGCTAGCTCAACCAATCAGCTCTTTTCTGCATTTTTACTGTATTTTGAACTGTCCCGCCTTTGAATTTGATTGGTCAATATTTCTCCATAGGGTATAATGGGTCCCTGCGCTCCTATTCTGATTGGCTGGTTTCTGCCGACCAATGAGAAGAGCTTACAGAATTTGAATTACTGTATTTCCCGGCAATTTTCAATATCCAAATTCCCGATGTAGCGCCGTTCTAGATTTTTGGAAAGTGGTTTTATTTATATATTTTTTTAGTAGGTTTGAGCTCTTTTTCAGAGAATGTTTTACGCCTTTATAAAGGGGATTTTTTGATTCATACTCCGCACGGACATCTTTAATGATTTCTCGCTGTTTTCCAGCCTGTCTTGAATCGGAATACATGTGAGGAGCAGACCCGCACTGCCCCTAAGTCCCCGCACTGCGCCCCCCACACTGGCGAGGCGCGGTGGACTTTACACGGCATGTATGATTGCACTACGTCGGGCGGCGAATCTAAGGCGCAGTCCCTCACTGCGCCTAAGTCCCGCACTGCGCCCCACACACTGACGAGGCGCGGCGGACTTTACATGGTATGTATGAGCGCACCTCGGCACCGACATAAATCAGGCACAAATTTCGCCGGAAAACTGGCGAAAACATGCGCTCCGACGTGGCGAGATTCATACATGTCGCCCTATTTGGCAATACTGAAGCAACAATTCAAGACATCAGCCAGGAAGTTAAAGCTTGTGCGGAAATGGGTCTTCCAAATGGACAATGACCTGAAGCATACTGCGAAACTGGTTACAAAGTGGCTTAAGGATAACCAAGTCAGTCCTATTTAAAATTTATGGGCAAAGTTGAAAAGGCAGGTGTGAGCAAGGTGACCTAAAAAAAAGGATCAGTTACACTAGTTCTATCAGGAGAAATGGGCCAAAAGTCCTACCAACTATTGTGACAAGCTTGTGTAAGGATATCCAAAATGTGTGTCCCAAGTCATGCAGTTAAAGGGCAATGCTTTAAAGAGAACCTGTCACATAGATTATGCCCCCCTTCCTGTGGACAGAACAAGCTAGTGTCAGACCTGCTGTTTTCAGCGCTGTGTCCCTTATTCTGTAAGATGCTGCAATTTTCGAGTATTTATTGCTCAAATCTGCAGTTTTCAGCCAGAAAAGAGTCATTCAAAGAGTCAGTTTTTTTCAAAACCCGCACATCTGAGGCTAGCCCCGCCCACCTCAACTGATAAACCTATTACTTTGAATCAGTAGGAACATGAGAATAACTGCCAGGTGGGCAGGGTTAGCCTTTGGTGGGCGGGGCTAACACCTACTCATGAATAAGATTTTAGGGGTAAAAGCTAAAACTACAGAATAAGGGGCACAGTGCTGGGAACAGCAGGTCTGACTCTAGCTTGTGATGCCCTCAGCAAGGGGGGCATAAACTATGTGACAGGTTCCCTTTAAAATACTAATGAGATGTATGTAAAGTTTTGAGAATGTGATAAAATGCCTCAAAAATTATCTCTCTCTCTCTTTCTCTCTCTCTCTCGCATTATTCTGGCTTTTGGCAAATATAAATAATTTTAGTAATCTTAATTGATCTAAAACAGGTAAGGTTTATTCAGATTTCATGTCAGATAGTAATAAAAACATGCATATGTGTCTTTTTATATAGTGTATGTTATCTTCTGGTTTCCACTGTATTATCAAATACATAGCAGGTAGGAGAAGCTAAAACGCAAGTTGTTTTTAATACATAGATGAAAAGCAGAATTAATTATTACAATTAGTTTTGCCATTTTAACATTGTGGAGCATTTATGTTTACAGTGTTGGTGCATAAGTACACGGCACTGGTAGGATGTGAACACTGGAAGTGTCTTCTGTATTGTTACAGCTGACACTGATACAACAGCTGGGATTGTAGAGAAGTGCTATGCCATCCAATTAACCCTTTAGATGCGAAATTCAATTATCATCATCATTGGTGGTCTCTAGAAATAAGAATGATGCCAATCAAGATTACTTATATGTTTTTTTTAATCTTAAA
>JAODAL010061118.1:0-20512 GCA_025379985.1 Phyllomedusa bahiana | reverse complement strand
CGCCCCTGTTCATCTTGACAAAGGTCGTTTCCATTTCCGTGGACAAGCGGGTTCTCCTTGGGGTAACGATGGCCCCCCCCGCAACTGAACACCCGCTCTGATGCCACACTACTGGCCGGGCGGGGCAGCTTCCCCACTGCAAACTCGGCAAGTTGCGGCCAAACACATCCAGTTTGGCTGCCCAGTAGTCCAGCGGATCTTCTAACGGGGGTGGCAGAGTGCTTCCAAGTAGGCCCCCACCGGGTTGGTTCAGGGATGCCCATCCTGCTGCTGCTGCTGGCAACTCCCCTCCTCACTAGGCGGGTGAAGGAAGCTGCTCATCAGTGACTCCAGACTTAGGTTGCTGCTGATGGAGCTGGTACGGGCTCCTACCCCCCCACCTTCCCCAGCAGCCACGGCAGTAGTACGTGAGCGCTGAGGAACCCCCGGTAGACCTGTCAAGGAGGGGACGATGCCGCACATAGGCAGCGGCCACTGACTACGGAGGATTTCCCTATAGTTTGAGTTTGTCTCCCTCTCAATGCTGGAAAAGGCTCCCATTTGGACCGGGTAGCGAGGGTCCAAATTTGGGTGGAGACCCAGAATTCATCCCTCTCCCGGATGGCTGACTATTCGCTGTCATAGCCAGGCAAATCAGCATGCTGGGGGCCCATCTGCACAAGTGACCCCGAGGGGCTCCCTGCCTCCATCTCCACTGTATATGCCACGGTGCTTGCGGGTCATCTGCCTATCTTCCTCATCTCCATCTACCTCTCTAGCTGCTCCTGCTCCTCCTCTTTTGTCACCTGGGTAGAAAATCACTCATTTCACCAGACAATGCTTCTGCTCCAATTGCCCTCCTCCTCCTCCCCCCCTTTTCAGTCCCCCCCGGACTCATGTGGCTGCAGATGTAGTCGCCACGTCTCCAGTCCCCTGCCAGACAGATTTTCATCATTTTGTTCCCGGACATGAAGCAGTGGAATGACGTTATTCATCCCGTAGTCCTGGCGACTGAAATTTAAAGTGGGCCTCCTTGAATGGCCTCATAAACGGCAGGTGTCACGCATGAGCTGCCACTGGCTGACATCAAAGTTACACAGGGGAGTACTCCTGGGCCGCCTGGATCATCAAAAAATCGTTAATGGCCTTTCTTTGTTCATACAGTCGGTCCAAAATGTGCAAGGGTGGAATTCCAAGGGTGGAAAAATCCATATCAGAGTGTGTTGGGGGAGGCCGTTCTGCCGCTGCAACTCGAGGGGGTGTTCCTGGCTTTTTTGGATGGATGAAGTGCATTTCACAGTTTCCTGGCCATTTTCACAATCTTCTGAAGATCGGTGGAAGACTTCAGAAACCTTTTAACAACCAGAATGAACACATGCGCCATACAGGGCGCATGAACCATCCCACCTCGGTGCAGCGCGGACACCATGTTCCTCCCATTGTCCGTCACCATGGTTCCGATTTGCCGTGCACCTTGGAACAAACCGATAAGCTCAAGGACTGGCCCACCTTCTGTTCTACATATTTATGAAGTGATGGTACTGCCTTTTTGGGAAAGAAATTACGGCTTGGAACTCTCCATCTCGGCTCGGCACAAGCCATGAGTTCTCTGAATGGTGCAGAGTCCCCCATTTGGAAAGGGAGGGACTGCAGTACCATCAACTTGGACAAGAAGCACGGTCAGCTGCTGCACCTTAGATGGTGGACGCAACTGTTGTCTCTTTGCAAATCGCCTCGCTAACGACTGCTGGCGCCATGAGTATCGAGGAGGCATGAGCATCTGGACCATGGAGATTATGTCAAAGAGAAACAGCTCCCTTCTGCAGAGGTTGGTGGAGCCTAGACTGGCTGCAATGGCATGCGTGCCACTGGCCGCTGCATGCTGCTTGCGGCGCAGGATGGATCACCACATCTGAGCCACGTTTCTTCCAGGCCACCGGATGGTGACCTGCATGTGTTGTCCTCTGGGCCGTGGTGCCAATGTTAGCTCCCTGGCCACGCTTCACTTTTCCTGCCCACAGATTCACATATACCCTACTGCTCCTCCGTTGTCTAGCAAAGAACTGCCACACCGCCGAGTAAGCAGATTTTACCGCCACGCTCGTGCACTGATGACTACTGCCGCCGCTCGCCTCGCTAGCCCCTGTGCCGCTACTTTCATGGACCTGCGAAGCGGTTTTCTACCCTGTGGCCGCTTGCTCCATACCTCACACTGCTGCACACTGCTGACTCATGGCCAACAACCCACTTGCTGGCTGCGCCGCGCCTGACGCCAAGCTGATGCCTCTACTCCAGACGATGATGAAGCCCTTGCTTCACCCGTCCCCCAAGTGCGTCGGGCTACATCATCATCATTTGTGTTTCATCGTCAGTTCTGTCCTCATCACCGTCTTGGTATGCTGAGGCTGACCCATCACAACAGACCTCCCATGCCACTCTCCACATCTATACTTATCCCGTCCTACTGCAAGCAGGGATATGGGCCCATTTTTTTACTTCGCTTGCAAAGTAGCTGCTGACTGCACCTCCTCAAATTGTTCATCCTCGATATAAGTGGGCGCTGAGCCCAGACCACTTAGTAGATCTCTGGCTGAGGGAACCGTATGGACAGAGGAGGTTGAGGACAGGTAGGGCCGCTGACACCGCGCCCGGCCATGCCAACTAAGTGTTGTGTTCTGACGTTCCAACGACTCTGGCTGCGGTTGTCAGATGTCATCTGGATGAAGTGGATACCTAGTCAACCAAAATCAAGAACCCTTGGGTGCTAGTCAGCACACGTCGCTAGATGACAATGGCAGTTGTGCCTCACCGTGTGACCCTCTGCGAAGTCCCCCTGCTGTGGCTGCGACCTGGGCCTGCTCATGAATGTTTGTGCCAGCTGCCACTCGCAGTTGGAAGAGCCTGCCACCTCTCTGTCTGACATACTGGTTTGTTTTCTAAAATATACAGACAACTGTTTTGATGAAATATCTGCTAAAGATAAATACACTCCCTGTATTTGAATCCTAATGAACCCAGTAACAAGCTTGGTTAACCCTTGGATATAAATTGCGCTCCACAAATGGCAGGAAAAATTGACATTGTTATTTGCCGTTTAAAAACTTGAGTATTTTTACTGAATATAAAAGCACAAACAGGCTTAATTAACCTTCGATATGAATTTGCTACATAATTCTTCTGTGGTGGTGAGAAAAAAGTTTCCTTTTACTGAGTACAACTGTCAGAAAAATACTAGTTTACCCTTGATGTAAATTGCGCAAAAGAATTGAGCATGCCAAAAAGACCAGATTTTTAAGCGTGTTACAATGCGTGTTTTTACGCTACACAACAAGAGGAAAACTTGTAATTAACCTTCCTGTGAATATGCTACAGGAAAAATTTATTTTTGGCGGTGATAAGACGGGTTTATTTTAGTCACCAACAGCAGAACAACGCTAATTAACCCTGGATTAAATTCACCAAACAATTGAGCAACCACAAACTACCAGCTTGTAGCCTTGTTACAATGCGTGTTTTTTACGCTACACAACAAGAGGAAAACTGTTGTAATAACCTTTGCTTGTGAATTATGCTACAGTAAAAATGTCTTTTTTGGCGAGAAATAATAGGTTTCTTTAGTCACCACAGCAGCAGAACAACGCTTTATTAACCCCTGGATGTATATTGCGCAAAGAATGAGCAGCCAAAAATGAAGTGGTATATGTATTGTAAAACACTGTTTCATTAAATGAATACAACAGGATCAAGCTTAGATCACCCTTGATATTCCAATGTCCGTGAGCCGATAGCATTAAAAATGTAAATGCGCTGCACTGGACACACACAGGACTTCAGAATCCACTACCCAAAAAATCAGAAATAGAACGTTAAGAGAAGCAGTCTCTAAGACAAGCTGAGACACCCCCAATAATCGCTGTATAAAAATGAGTTCATTTAGTAAGAGTCATATCACAATCAGCCGCGGCAGCACCATTCCCTGATCAGTACAGTGAGATCGGAATAGTCCCAAGCTCGCACCCGGAACTTATATAGTGCGTACGTCACAGAATCCCCTGGTCTCTGATTGCTTCATCTCTGCACATGTCCTGCCAGCTATGCCCTTCTTCCTCCCATGTTCTTTGCCCCATGTACGCCATGTGGTTCGCATCCTTTTTAATTCATGAAAAGCACACTTCGTTCACTCGAAGTACCTCAAATTTCGACTTCGTTCGAACCGAAGGTTTCCTGAAAATCAAACGAATGGCCAACTTCGTTAGAATCAATTCGCCCATCTCTAGATGTGATCCATCCGACAATACTTTACAGATTGGCCTGCTGGCCAATGGTGTAAAAGTTCTTTTAGATTTGCTATTGGAGTGAATTAATAGAGTTCAATGTGGATTTCACTTCTAAAACATTTATTGTAGGCCGGGTTCACATCTGTGTCAGAGCCTCCATCACAGAGGTGGCACTGGACACGTTTCACAATGGACATCATTGCCTACAATGGGGTCAGTTGGGTTCCATCATGTTTTCTATTGTTTGAATGGAAAAAGTAGCGCTACATGCTGTGCTATTTTTTTGGGATGGAATCTGCAATGGAGGCTTTGAATGAAACCTCTGATGAAGTTGTGAGCCAGGTGTGGCACAGCGACCATGGGAGGTCGCATGGTGCTGCCACTAGGTGGCGTACGTCGAGAGACCTGGTAGAAACGTGCCACCGAGGGCCTGGTCTCGGTGGGGGAAGCCAGGTAATGTCAGTCATCAACATTAGGTTGCTGACCCTTGTACAGAGTATGGCTAAGGTCCAGCCATTATGGGCTGGCTTTTCCCGGAAAAGCTGCAGTGGGTTGGTGGCTGTTTTCACGTTCCAGGTCCCCGTGTTCCAGCCCAGGTATTGGGTAGGTCTCTGGAGTCCAATTAAAGGCCTCCTACTTCAGGTGATCGGGGGGGGCGTGGTCTGCTACCTGTGTATAGAGCAGCAGAGGAGCCGCTCAGGAGAGGCCAGAACCTAGCAGGAGACTGGGTAAAAGGCAGGGGCGTATCTACCGGGGTAGCAGACGTAGCAACTGCCCCGGGGCCCCGTGCGCTTAGGGGGGCCCCGCGCCCCGGGGCAGCTGCTATTTGCATCCGCTACCCCGGTAATGCCGCTCCCTGGGCCCGCCGTCAGTGACTACTAGGTCCCTGCGGCGGGCGCGCGCTGATGGCCCGGGTGCTTGCCCTTCTGAACGTCCTGGGCCCTCCGGCCCGAGCGTTCAGATGCCATTGGCTTCCATGAAGATAGCAGAATGTGCGCCGATTGCTCCGCTCTCTACTTCCCCTGCCCGGCCCTCTGTTATCACGTGGGCTCGCGCGGTGACGTCCTTCCCGCGCTGCCCACTGCTGAGCAGAGAAGGCTGCAGAGAGGCTGCACGCGGCGCATCGGGGAGCGTGGACCGAGTAAAGTAAATTTATTTTCTTATTTTACCTGCCCCTAAGCCTGGCCTGTATACCCCTAAGCCTGCCTGTATACCCCTAAGCTGCCTATATACCCCTAACCCTGCCTGTATACCCCTAAGCTGCCTTTATACCCCTAAGCCTGCCTGTATCACCAAAGTCTGGCCTGTATATACCCCTAAGCTGCCTGTAAACCCCCTTAGCCTGCCTGATACCCCCTACGCCTGCCATATACCCCCTAATCCTGCCTATATACCCCCTAAGCCTGCCTTTATATCCCCAAGCCTGCCTTTATACCCCCAGCCTGCCTTTATACCCCCCAGCCTGCCTAGATAGCCCCCCCAGCCTGCCTAGTACCCCAGCCTGCTCTAGATACCCCAGCCTGCCTGAATACACCCAGCCTGCCTGCATAGCCCCTCAGCCTGCTTTTAACCCCCCAGCCGCCAATTGCCCCTAAAGGTCTGCCTATAATAGCTCTAAAGTCTGCCTGCCTGAAATACCGATCGCTATCCGTGGAAGCCTGTCTGCTGCCTGCCTATGTAGGCCCCTTATAGCCCCTAAAGCTTTCTACCTATATATCCCCCGAAGCTGCCTGTCTAATTATATGGGGCCCCTTTAGTTACCTAAACCCACCTATATGGCCCCTAATAGCCCACTTAAAACCCCTGTCTACCTGTAGGGCGCCCTATAGCTACCTAAACCCTGCCTGCCTATATAGGCAGCTCTATGCTACCTAAACCTTGCCTATTTGGGCCCCATACATCCTATCTAAACCTGCCTGCTAAATGGACCCCATATAGCCAGGGGGGGAGGTGCTGGAAAAGTCAGATTCTAAGATATTTGTGTCTAAATCTCCAGGACAAGTGGTCGGGAGATGTCATCATGGATGGCGGACTGGATCGGATGCAGAACAAAGGGAAAAGTCAACGACTCGTCAGAGAGAAGTCAACCTGTGAGTCACAAATGTAATACACTGTTGATCACTTATATGTCTGCAGATCCTGTGACCACTGGTGTCATACCACTATATAGTCACTGTATGGTGGTTATAAACCGTCTGCAGAGCCTGTGTACACTGGTACCTACTACTAATATGGTCACTGTAGGAGGTACTATACAGTCTGCGAGAGCCGGTGAACACTGAGTCTACACTATATGGCCACTCTATGGTGGTTATATACATTCTGCAGAGCGCTGTGTACACTGTGTCGTACCACTATTATGGTCACTGTAAGTAGGTAATATACAGTCTGCGAGCTGTGTACACTGGTGTACACTACTATATGGTCACTGTATGGTGGTTATATATACAGTCAGCAGAGCCTGTGTACACTGGTGTCCTACACTAAAATGGCCCACTGAAAAGGTGGTTAAATACAGCCCCTGCAGACCCTGTGTAATGGGGGTCTACCACTTTTTGGTCCTGTATGGGGGTTTTATTACAGTTTTGGCGGGCCCTGTGAACCGGGTGTCTACCACTATATGGCCCACTGAAGGGGGGTTATATACAGTCTGCAGACCCCTGTGTACACTGGGGGTCCCCACTATATGGTCACGTATGGGGGGTTATATCAGTCTGCAGACCCTTGTACCCCCTGGTGTTACCACTTTATGGTCACTTTTAAGGGGTGGTAAATAAAACAGTCTGCAGGGGGCCGGGAAACGGTTTTCCCCAATTTTATGGCCCACTGTATGGTGGTTAAATACGTCTGCAAGCCTTTTGTAAAACTGGTGTCTACCACTAAAAGGGTCACTGTTTTGGTGGTTATATCCAGTCTCCAGGGGCCTGTGTACACGGTGTTACCACTATATGGTCACTGTATGGGGGGAAATTTTAAAAGCCCCTGCAAGTCTGTTTTACACGGTGTTTACCACTAAAAGGGTTTTCACTGATTTTTGGGGTTTTATATCAGTTGCAGAGCCCTGTGTAAAACTGGTGTCTACCCACAAATAGGGGCACTGTTTGGGGTTATTCCCATTCTGCAGAGCCCTGTGTACACTAGTATTTACCACTATATGGTCACTAAATGGGGGGGTACAAAAGGGTCTTTGTGTACTGATAAAAAAAGTGTAGGGGGAAATTATTCAGTCACTTTGTGGACATGTTTGGGTTAAAAATCAGGTCCATATTAGTAGGGTTATTGGAAATTTAGGGGTTTTTTGGTATAGTGGATTTTTTTTGGGGAAGCATTATGAGGGTGATACGAAATGGGAGGTATTTCCTCTTGTTTTTATCAAACATTTCTAACTGCATGTCCTGGTACTGGGTGGTCAGGGGGGGTTGGGGAGAGGGGGGGAGGGGGGGGGGGAAAACCAAAATTTTTGTTTTGGGGGCCCTGGCTTCTCTATTACGCCGCTGTTTACACCCAAAAACCCCCTGAAACCCAAAACAGTTTTCACAGAAACTCTGCAAGGGGCCGCACCCCTAACAAAAGCAACACCCAGTGTTTTTGGAGTAACAGAGCATTTCCCCCAAGATTTGGGGAGGGGACAGAAGTTTTCCCACAGATTTGTGGAGAGACAGCATTGCTTACACGGGATGGGAGGACAGAGCACTTACACTAGCTGTGGAGTGACAGCTTTGGCTTACATGGGACTGTGGAGGACGAAATTGTTTCCACACCCTAGACTGGGGGAAGGGACAGAAATTGAAACACAACGTGGGGCCACCCTTTGCTTACACAAAAACTGTGGAGAGCCCGCATTTTTTAATTTAAAAAAAAATTTTTTTGGGGAAAAAGCAATTGCTTACTCAAGACTGTGGGAGTGCCCAGAAATTCCTTACTCAAGACTGTGGGGGAGACAGATTGCTTACACTAGATTTGGGGAAAAGTTGACAGCATTTTTTAAAATTTAGACGGAGTGACAGCATTGTTTTCACTGGGACTGTGGGTGACAGCATTTTTTTCACTGACGTGAGTGACAACATTTGCTTACCCTAGCTGGGGAAAGAAAACGCAGTTTTTTACACTAGGCGGTGGGGGAAACCAGCATGCTTACTCGGGGAGGGGAAAGGTGACAGCTTGCTTCCTCTAGACTGTGGAGAGACAGCAGTTTTCCCACTAGATGTGGGTGACAGCATTCCCTTACTCTAGACTTTTGGAGTGACACATTGCTTACTAAGACTGTGGAGAGACAGCATTGTTACACTGGGACTGGGGAGTGACAGCATTGCTTACACTGACTGGAGGGGCCCAGCATTGCTTACATAGACTGTGGAAGGGGACAGCTTTGCTTACACTAGACTGTGGGTGAAAAGGAAATTGTTTTCCCACTAGCTGTGGAGTGAAAAGCTTTGCTTAAAAGACTGTGGAGTACAGCATTGCTTACACTAGACGGGGGGAGTGACAGTTGTGTTTAACACAAACGGGTTGGAGTAAACAGCTTGTTAAAACCCCTAGCCCTGTGGAGTGACAGCATTGCTTACCTAGACGGGTGGAAGAAAAAAGCATTGCTTACACAAGATTTGTAGAGTGAAACCCATTGCTTACACTGGGAATTTTGGAGGGGACAGCATTGCTTACATAACTGTGGAGGGGGACGCATTGTTACACTGGGGATTTAGAGGGGACAGCATTCCCTTTCCCATTTGGACTTTTGGAGTGACAGCTTTTGCTTTAACTGGGACTGTGGGGTGACATTGCTTACCTCCCAGTAACTTTTGGAGAGACAGCATTGCTTCCCTCTAGACTGTGGAGTGCCCAGAAATTCCCTTACCTAACTTGGAGGGAGTGCCCGCATTCCCTTACACTAGACTGGGAGTGACATTTGGCTTCCCACTAGACTGGGGGAGTGACAGCATTGCTTACATAGACTGTGGAAGACGCATTTGCTTTCACTAGACGAAAGGGGTGACGGGTTTGCTTAAAACCTAGACGGGTGGGGGACAGCATTGCTTACACTAGATGTAAGTGACGCATTGTTACACTACAGTAGACTGGGGGAGAACAGCATTGCTTACACTAGACTTGGGAGTGCCCACCCAATTGCTTACACTAGACTGGAGTGACCATTGCTTCCCTTTTTGACTGGGGGAAGAAAACAGCTTGTTTTCACTAGACGGGGAAAGTGACAGCATTGCTTCCACGGGACTGTGGAAGACACCCTTTTGCTTCCCACTAGACGGGGGAGTGACAGAAATTGTTTACCCCAAACTGTGGAGTGACGCAGTGTTTTCACTAGACTGTGGGTGACAGCATTGCTTACACTAGACTGGGAGTGACGGGAAATTGTTTACACTGGGGGCCCTGTGGGTGACAGAAATTGCTTACACTGGGGATGTGGAGTACACCCCTTTGCAAAACTCTAGACGGGGTGGAGAGACAGCTTGTTTTCACTAACTGGGGGGTGACAGCATTGCTTACACTAGCTGGGGGAGGGGACAGCTTTGCTTACTCTAGACTGGGGGTGACAGCTTTTGTTTACTCTAGACGGTGGAAGACAGCATTGTTTTACACTAAAATTTGTGGAGTGACAGCATTGCTTACCTAGACTGGGGAGAGACGCTTTTGCTTACACTGGGGCCCGTGGAGTGCCGGGAAATTCTTACAAAGATTTGTGGAGGACAGCATTTTTAACCCCTAGCTGGGGAGTGACGCAGGGCTTAAACTGACTTTGGAGTGACAAAAAATTTTGGCTTACCCTAGACTTTTGGAGTGACAGCTTGCTACACTAGATGGGGAGGGGACAGCAGTGTTACACTAGACTGTGGAGTAAAACAGCATTGTTTAACACTAGCTGTGGAGTGACAGAAAATTGTTTAACACAAACCCTGTGGGGCCCCAGCATTGATTACATAGACTGGGGAGTGCAGAAATTGCTTACATAGACGGGTGGGTGCAGCTTTGGTTTTCACTAGACGGGGGGAAGGGGACAGCATAGCTTACTCTAGACTGTGGGAGGGGAACAGCTTTGGTTTACACAAAGACTGTGGATGACAGAAATTGTTACACTAGACTGGGGAAAAGGACAGCTTTGCTTCCCGACGTGGAAGACGGGCATGCTTCCCACTAAAATTGGAGTGAAAGCATTGCTTATACAGACTGTGGGGGAAAAACAGCTTTTGCTTAAAACAGCCCTTGGGGGAGAGAAGCGAAAGGGGCTTACCTAGACTGTGGGAGACAGCTTTGCTTACCCTAGACTGTGGAGTGACAGCTTTGCTTACACTAGACTGGGGAGTGCCCAGCGTGCTTACACAAGACTGTGGATTGACGCTTTGTTACACTAGACCTGTGGAGTGACAGCTTTTGCTTACCCCTAGACTGTGGATTTGCAGATTGCTTCACTGGGGACTGTGGAGTGCCCAGCTTTGGGCTTACACAGATTTGGGGAGTGCCCGGCATTTGCAAAACTCAAAGACGTGGAGTGACATCTTTGGGTTTACTCTAGACAGGGAGTGACGCTTTGCTTACACTAGACTGTAGAGTGACAGCATTGCTTACACTAGCTTTTGGGACTAAACTTGAAGGGATTACACTGGGACTGGGGAGTGCCCAGCATTGCTTACATGGGACTGTGGGTGACAGCAGTGCTTACATTGGGCGGGGGGAGGGGACAGCAGGGGCTTACACAAAGGACTTTTGGAGGGGACAGCATTGTTTAACACTAGACTGGGAGAGACAGCATTGCTTACACAAACTGGGGAGTGACAGTTGTGTTTTACATTTGGGGAACTGGGGAGTGCCCGTTTTTCCTTTACACAGACTGGGGGGACAGTTGTGCTTACACTAACTGTGGAGGAAAAGCATTTTTAACGGGATGTGGGGGGACGCATTGTTTTACAATTTGATTTGGGGAGTGACAGCATTGCTTCCCACTGGGACTGTGGAGTGACGGGCCATTGCTTACATAAAACTGTGGAGTACAGCATTGCTTACACTAAAACTGTGGAGGGGACGGGTTTTGTTTTAACACGATGTGGATTTGACAGCATTGTTTACCAAACGGGGGAGGACAGCGTGCTTAAAACAAGACTGTGGAGGGGACACATTGCTTACACTAGACGGGGGTTTTTAAAAGCATTGTTTTACACTGGGGCCTTTTTGGGAGGACAGCATTGCTTACTCTAGACGTGGAGAGACAGCATTGCTTACACAAAGACTTTGGAGTGCCCGCATTGCTTACACTAAACGTGGAGTGACAGCATTGCTTACACTAGACTTTTGGAGAGAGGGGCCAATTTCCCCCCCCTTACACTAGACTGGGGAGTGACACCCTTGCTTTCCCACAGACTGTGGAGGGGGAACAGCATTGCTTACAAAGAAGGGGGAGAGACAGCATTGTTTTAACACTGACTGGGGAGGGGACAGCATTGCTTACTCGGGGACTGTGGGGGGGCCCATCAGCTTACTTAGACTGGGGAGTGACAGATGCTTAAAACTAAAATTTGTGGAGGGGACAGCATTGCTTACACTAGACTGTGGAGAGACAGCTTTGTTTTACACGACTGGGGGAGAGACAGCATTGTTACTCTAGACTTTTGGGAGTGCCAGCATTCCCTTACACTAGACTGGGGAAGCCCAGCATGCTTACATTGACGTGGAGTGACAGCTTTGCTTACCTCGACTGTGGAAGACAGCATTGTTTAACTTAGACTGTGGATTGACAGCTTTGCTTACACTGATTGTGGAGTGACAGCATTGCTTACACTAGACTGTGGAGTGACATTGGGTGCTTACATTTGGGACTGGGGAGGGGAACAGCATTGCTTACACTAATGGGGGAGTGACAGCAGTGCTTACTCTAGACTGGGAGTGACAGCATTGTTTAAACAATAGACTGTGGGGAAACGAAATTGCTTACACTAGACTGTGGAAGAAAACAGCTTTGGGTTACACTAGCTTGGAGTGCCCAGAAATTGCTTACAACTAACTGTTGGAGTGACAGCTTTGGTTACACTGGGCTGGGGGATGACAGCAGTGCTTCCCACTAGACTGTGGGGACAGGGGGTGCTTACAAAGATTTGGGGAAAAGTGACAGCATTGCTTACACTAGACGGGGGTTTGACAGCTTTTGGTTTTTACCCTAACTGGGGAGTGAACCCGGGGTTTCAAAGTGGGGAAAGGGACAGCATTGCTTACACTAGATGTGGAGTGAAAAGCTTTTGCTTAAAACTAGACGGTGGATGACGGGCTTTGGCTTACACTAGACTGTGGAAAAGGAAGCAGTGCTTACACTAGACTGTGGAGCCCCCAGCATTTTTTTAACACAAACTGGGGAAAGGGGACAGCAGTGCTTACACTAGACTGTGGAGAGACAGCATTGCTTACACTAGACTGTGGAGTGCCCGCTTTGGGTTTTAAAACTGACTGTGGAGAGAACCCGTGCTTACACAAGATGGGGGAAGAGAAAAACATTGCTTACTCTAGACTGTGGAGTGAAAAAATTTTACTCTAGACTTTGGATTTACAGCATTGCTTACATAGACTGTGGACTGACTGCGGGGAAATTACATAGATTTGGGGAAAGGGGACAGCATTCTTACCCCTGGGACTGTGGAGGGACGGGCAGGCTTACATTAGTTTGGGTGACAGCTTTGCTTACACTGGGACTGGGGGGAAAAAGGAGACAGCTTTGGCTTACATTTAGAAGGGGATGAAAAGAATTGCTTACTCTAGATGGGGAGGAAAAACCCCAATTGCTTACACAGTGACTGTGGAGGGGACGCATTGCTTCCCCTAGACTGGGGAGGAGTGACAGCATTGCTTCCACTAGACCTTGGAGGACGCATTGCCCATTTAGCCCTTGGAGAGACAGCGTGGCTTACACAAGACGGTGGAGTGAAAAATTTGCTTAAAACTGGGAAGGTGGAGAGACGCATTGCTTACACTAGAACTGTGGGAGAAGCGTGTTAAAACAGACTTTTGGAGAAAACAGCATTGTTTAAACCTTTTAGACTGTGGATTGACATAAATTGCTTACTCAATCGTGGGGTGACAGAAATTGCTTACACTAGACTGGGGACGGGACTGAAAGGGTTTTACACTAAATGTGGAGTGACAGAAATTGTTTAACACTAACTGGGGGATTTAACAGCATGCTTCCCATTAGACGTGAGAGACAGCAGTGTTTCCCACTAACTGTGGAGTGACAGCATTGCTTCATTTGACGGGGGAAAGAGACACCCCCAATTGTTTACACTAGACTGGGGGGAAGTGACAGCATTGCTTTACACTGGGGACTGTGGAAAGACGATTGCTTACCCCTGACTGTGGAGGACAGAAATTGCTTACACTAGACTGGGGGGTGAAAGCATTCCCTTTACACTAGACTGTAGAGTGAAAAAGCATTGCTTACTCTAACGGGTGGGGGTGAAGCTTTGGCTTACACAAGGGGGGAGGGGAAAGGGGACAGCATTGCTTCCCACAGACGGGGGAGTGACATCTTTGTTTTACTCTAGACTGTGGAGTGACAGCATTGCTTACACTAGACTGTGGAGTGACCTTTGGGGTTTACACTAGACTTTTGGAGTGACAGTTGTCCCTTTCACTAGATGGGGAGTCGCATTGCTTACATTTAACTGTGGAGGGGACAGCAGTGTTTTCCTTAAAATGTGGGGGGTGACAGAAATTGTTTTACACTAGGACTTGGAGTGACAGCTTTGTTTCCACTAGACGGGTGAAAACCCATTGGCTTACTTTAGCCTGTCGTGACAGCTTTGCTTACACAAAGACTGGGGGGAGGACAGCATTGCTTACCTAGACTGTTGGAGGACAGCATTTGCTTACACTAGACGTGAGGACACTTTTGCTTACACAAAGGGTGGAGAGACTATTTTTTTACGTGGTTTTGACGGGGGCAGATGGTTTTCCCAATACAATGAACCCATTTTTTCTGCTCACCTGTAGCCAACACTACAGGGAGCACAGGAACGCGTAAAAAGGGTTAACACATCAAAAAAATTAACACAGAAAGCTTTAAGCTCTCCTCAACACTCCGTCACACTGTTATATTTCAAGTCTTGTTTCCAGCTGCATTGACGGTTGCAGTAAGAGCCTCTGTCACAGACGCCACAAAAAATGATTGAAAAACCCAGAGCGGCATGCAGCGCTATATATTCCTCTAAAATGATGGACACCGTGACAGAAACACAATGGCCACACTGTACTCAATAGGGTCTGTTCGGCACAATTGGTATCCGTCATGTAATAGATCTGGAAACTCTGACCCAGATCTGAACCATCCCTAAAACCTATGTTTATGCAGCCGGTTACCAGGCCACATATTATCACTTGGGCAGCATTGGTACCTAATTCTAAAAAAAGTAGGAACCAAAGGCGACATGTATAAATGGGGCGGGGCCAGTTTCTGCCGTGTTTTGAGCCAAAAGACCTGTCTTAGCCCCTGATTTACAGATGTTCGAGTCATATACAAAAACTTGCCGCATCCTGCACCAAACACAACATTTCTGAATGCACCAAAATGAGCCAAATATATGCTATGCAAGGTTTACCACACCCCGGATGTATGAAGCCACATACAACACTTTCATACATTCGGGTGTCTAAGAAAAAGCCATGCAGAACTGGCGAGTCGGTGCCAAGGTCATACATGTCCCAAGTGTTTTACTTTTTAGTCATGTTTACAACTACTTAAAGGGGCTGTCTCACTACAAGAATTGCTTTTTATGTCAGAGATCTTGCAAAAACAAGTCATTTTGCAACATGTGTCCATTAACAGTGTCCTACCTCTTCTAAGATATCCCCTCTTGTATGGCTGCATCAGCTCCTCAGGTCGCTATAGCTACAGACCTGTTTGATCTCTCCTGATAGGCTGCCAGCACTGGTTGCTATAGCTACAGACCTGTTTGATCTCTCCTGATAGGCTGCCAGCACTGGTTGCTATAGCACCAGACCTGGCTACTACTGCAGCTTAGTAGAAACCAGTAAACACTCCCCTGAATTCAAAATGAGACCAAGATAACAAGACTAAGGTAAGATGAATCAATGTAGTGAGACAACCCTTTTAATTTGCCATTTGGAGCAAGTTTTAAGCCATGCTTTTGATAGGGTTAGGTCGAATACAGTAAAACAACTCAGCTATATACATTTTTCTATTATAATACATATATGTACATTTATCAGCTCATAAATTCGCACCAGGATACCAAGTCCAGCGGAGGAGGATAATGGAAAACAGGGCAATTTCATTACAAATTTTCTGCATGGCCATTTCAGTATCCTGCTGTCTCATGAAGTGCATCTGTATTTGCTATGTGAAAAGAGGAAGGGACCTATCCGTACTGTACAAGATAATGGCGGTGTAACGAGATATTGAAGGCTACAGGGAGGTAATAGCATTCGGTCAATACTGGAAATGTATCCATATGAAGTAGACCCAGTATAGATCCACTGTCTATACAGAGTACTCAATACAGGTACATATTGTGCAGGTATATGAACCCTTCTCTGCAATTCTCAATATAGCACAACTATCATGAGGATCTTAGTATACAGTTCATTATTTGTAGTGCTTGCCATACACATGTATACAAATAGGTGACCTACTTTTTAAAGGGGTTTTGCCACGATCTCATTTCATACCTCCTGCATCCAGCTCTTCAGCTCTGTGTGCTCAGAAGGGGGCGTGTGTGATTTGTTTGAATTGCATATCATGTGACCCAGCAGGATGACTCACCAGGCCTTTCCTCTCTGTAGTCAAAGAAAGGTCTGTTTATGTAAAGCATTGTGAGTAGCTGAGAGGTAAAGTTTTTGCCTCCAGACACAAGGGTCCTAGCTTCAAATCCCTGCAGGAACCAAACCTGTGTTGTTTTTTCTCTTTATCAATGCACAGACCTCATCGAGGTTTCTTTTTTATTTATTTGCACTGTTTGACTAGTTACTAAGGAGCACAGAGGACGGGGGTAGAATGACAGCACCTGGGGTTTGAACACTCAGTAGCTGCCTGAGAGTAGAAGTGACGTCTGAGCATGTGCGACCAGGACTGAGGAGCTCTCGTCCCTGGTCGTATCCCCTGGAGAAGAACTGTAAACAATGGATCGCTAAAGGAGCAGCTAAAACAAAAACAGTGCAGAATTTTTAATAATAATGAATGATGAAAATGTTTGTTATTTCATTTGCAAGCTTCCCACGTCAATTTTACTTCATGGCAAAACCCCTTTAACAGAAATTTTCTAGCCAGATGTGTGGAGCTGCTGCAGAAGAGGCCAGGAGAGGATCCATCATAGTCAAGAATTTGGCACATCTGTTGCTCCATGAATGCGGCCAGGATACACACTGAGAGGTGTGAGGCACTCGCCATAGTAAAGGGTTAATCTTTAACTGTAGCATAAAATGAAGCATGACCTAGTAAGCACTCCAGACCCTCCCCCACTTCTCCCAGGGCTTCATGACAAATGCTTATGCTCAATGAGGAGAGTACACTGTGGGGATGCAGTCTAATTTATCTCTGACATAGTGCCCATTATACTACAGCCTTGCTTTCAAGTCAACTCCCTGCAAAGGCGTGACCACAAAATATTGCACAACAGAAAAAAAGAAGCTGCTCTCCGGGGGATTCCCGGTGAAAATGGAAATCTAATGACTAAAATTGGCACATTGCAGCACAAGGGAGTACTATGGAGAAGCCCAGCGATGCTACAGCCATAATGTTCATTAGTTAGTGCTGGAAAATGCATATAAAGAGTGATAACATGTCACCATAAGTAGGTATCGGAAATTCTACTGAAGTGCAGGGACCTGACCCATTTCATTCTGGAAACTAGCACTGACTTCCTGAATTAACCCCTTAAGGACATGGCCTGGATTGGGCCTCAAGCAGACACGACTTTTTTTTTTTGTTTATTAGTTTGCATGTTCTGGAAGCCATAAAGCCAAATATAGATGCAATGAATAATTGCAAGCATCAAACTTGAAACCTGGAACTGCATATTTTTTCTGGTCTTTCAAAATCTGGGGGGCAGCTATACACATACAGATAAATGGGTTCTTTACTAAGTTGGGAAGACTGCATCTAAAAACTTAAATGTGTAACCGCACTAACAAGCTAAACAGTTTTTTGCTGCACCCAATTTTTAAACCATGCTACTTGCACTCCAGTGTAGTTTCTGCTCCCTTGTGCTAACAAAAGGTGGACACTGCCTTAAAGGGAATGTATCATCAAAAAATGAGTCATTGTTTAAGTCCCATTTTTATGTTAAACACATTTTTTAGGAATTTTTGGTTGTTTATTTTTTATTTTTTTGTATCACTTTCAATATTTTTTTAGTAATTCTTAAGTCTTGCAGTTTTCATTTTGGCCACTAGGCCTTGTTTGCACTGCTTTACAAGCAGTCAGAGAGATGCTTTACTGTAGCTTCATGCACATAGGAGACTTAAAGGGGTTGTCTCACTGCATTGATTCAGCTTACCTCAGTCCTGTTTTCTTAGTTTCATTTTGAATTCAGGGGCGTGTTTACTGGCTTCTACTAGCCTGCAGTAGATACCAGGTCTGTAGCTATAGCAACCAGTGCTGGCAGCCTATCAGGATAGATCAAACAGGTCTGTAGCTATAGTGACCTGAGGAGCTGATGCAGCACATACAAGAGGGGATATCTAGGAATAGGTAGGACACTGTTAATGGACACATATTGTAAAGTGACTTTTGTTTGCAAGAACTTTAATATAAAAAGCAATCCTTGTAGTGAGACAACCCCTTTAAGACTGACTCAGTCCCATTCACTACTATAGGAGAGTTTTCTAGTCATAAGTGACTATCTTCTATTGTGACTGGTGGATCCTGTGTTATCTATTCACACTGGTGTCTCCTTTCAGTTTCACCCTCTTTGTGCTGATAATGAGCAGACAACTCTCTCTACAGAACAGGAAGTGTCAGACTATTATTAGGCTTAGTGGCCTAAGTGAAAACTGCACTGAAAGTGATCTGGAAAATTAAAAAAAATATATAACCAAAATTCTTTAAAAAATGTGTTGAACATAAAAATGTGAGTTAAACAATAAGTCATTTTTGATGACACATTCCCTTTAAATTTCAGCACTTTTGAGTCACATATAAGCAGATCCTCCCCCCTTCTAAATACTACCCTTTTTCTGGACATGACACTTTACCAATCAAAGTCATTCCACCATGTCAGAGCTGGACCACAAGGAGCTCATGTCGATTCTGTTCTTCTTCCTTCACATCACCCAGCTGTTGGGGACTCAGTCTCTCTAGCAACCAAAAGCTGATGGAGCTTAGTAGTGCCGCTGAAAGCGGTAAACCGCTACACCCAGGACAGGACTAGAAGGCATGGAGGGAACACAGCCTGTAAACCACACGCAAGTTTTGGGGAACCCTGGCTTAGTACCACTGAATACCCTGCAGGGCCTAATAAACTTAATTATATATGGAAGACCAAGAGGTAATGATGGGCTCCCAGCTGCCATGGCTGCAATCGCCGCGTGGGGACGCCGATAGGCTTAAAGGAGTTTACGTTTGAGCTGCTCGTGCGTTCAGCAATTTTTTCTCAGATTGAGTTTGAAATCCGGGGGCTTTTTTTCCTGCACAGGGGTCTCTACTCCCAGGGGAGTTTTCCCCCCTCACTGAAGAACTTGACATCATCATTTTTTTAAAGCAGGGATGCAAAGGTTTTGGGGGATTAACAGCTTGTAGCCCCCTGCGCTTTTTATGTTGCAGCCTTGAGGCTCCAAAATCCCGCAAGCACCGTCATATGTCTTAGTTTACACACAAATGAAACCCGCCTGTTATTCTAGTGGTGGGTTTTTTTATCCGAATTTATGACAACAGGCAAGATCTTTACTCAATACAAATGTCAGCTTCAAGTAAAGACTCGCTTCCTGTCATGACATGTGATGAAAAAATGGGGAGAAGCAAACGCTTTGGGGAAAGGGGGCCTCTCGCTTGTAAAAAACTTGGGCTGGTGGTGCAGGGGAAAGAGCCAGTAGTAGAGTATTGCTTTTAAAACAAAGGGGGTTTGGGAGTTCTATCCCCAAGGGTATATTTTTTTTCCCCCCTAAATTCTAAATATGTAGAGAGACCTAAAATATATATGTTAATTTATAATGAATATATACCATACAGGGCCCCCCATATCTGTCTCATCCCCCCGAATATAGCATTGTATCAAGTATTTTGGAAGTGTTTGGTGTGACTGCAAAAAGGGACCTATAAGGGGAGCTTTGTGGTGTATATGAAAAAAAATTAGATGTTACACAAAAATTTTTCATACTTTACATATTTTAAAAATTTTTAAAGAAAAAAAAAAAAAACTAATAGGGGGCTTGAACTCCCCAACCCTCTGTCTTAAAGGGTTTAATCACTAAGCACTGCAAAATAAGCATTTACAGATCAGTGTTAATCCTTAGTTTACACACAGGTGATGATTAAAAAGGAGGCGGGGCTTACATTCGATTGAGGAACAGAACGCCTTCTTTCCCCCAAGAACATTAAGGACTGAATCTGGAGGAGGGAATCAACCTTTGGAAAACCCCTTTTAAAAAAGGGGAGTAATTGCCATAACATTGACCCCAAAGCCGGGAGATGGATAGACCCAACCTTGGTTTCACTACGATTTTAACAGCTCGAGGGGAGTAAAAACGACGTTCAGGGAGCCAAACCAGCGCGGGGTGTGGCCGGGGGGTTTCCCGTCTAGGGGCGTATCCCAAAAAGGCTGAAGAAAAGACCCGCCAATCACAGTGCAGGTGGGTTCTAGGGTGCCCGAACACCAGGGGGGTTTTGACCCGCAAAAACAAACTAAAAAATTTTCGAGATGTTTTTTCTGCTAAACCAAATGACAGAGGTAATGAACCCCAAATTACAAAAGGCTTATTTTTACTGTCCCCATAATCTGAAAAATGATCTTTGTAACATAAAAACCCTTTTTAAAGGTTCAGGGGCACATTAAACCACAGTAAATTTAGGGATTAAAAGGTGGATCACATAATTCCCAAACCCCGCCATTGAAAAGGGTGTCATTCTTTCAAAGGAAAGCCCAAGTACAGGGGTCGTTGTTCAGGGACCCGAAATTCCAGTAAAAAAATGGGGGGTATATGCAATTGAACAGTTTCATTCTGCCAGCCCTTTTGGGGCCCGTTCCATATGTGGGACCCAACCCATCGATTTGATGGCTATTTTGACACACCTTGAACTTCATTTTTGGGGG